>JAHZNG010001179.1:0-31059 GCA_027744375.1 Orchesellides sinensis | reverse complement strand
ATTACAATTAGTTTTTATGGCTTTATAGTTGGGTTTTAGAAAATGTAGTTTTCCTAAACGCAAAAACTTCCATAACACTAAGCACACCCACATTCACAACGACTCTGTATACACCTTAAATGGAGAAAACATGCATCTTTTTGTGTGTTCGGTTTTCCAGCGTATTTTGTATTGCCCTTCAGGCTCTTTATCCCCTCCCAGCAAAATTTCCAGAAAAGTACAGACATATATACCTCTTAACACTTACTCAACACCTCAGTAAAATACTCTCTTCGAGGCAATTCAGCTTTGCCACGTTTACCTCGAGCTATCACAATTCTTTCAAGAAACATCAAACTTGCTTGACAAAGATGTTTAGCTGGTAAAACAAGGGAGAAAGTGAGGAAATTTATCATGAGAAGCTCTAAAACGAGCATGAAATTCCTCATTCTGCGGTCTCTTTCATCCATATATGTACATCATACATTATTTCTTGTAGGGCACAGTAGGAAATGTGTACACATGGATATTACATCTTGTGTATTAGCTGACTTGCACTTTGCCACATTATTAAGTGCTTCTTAAGTGGAGGACATGAAAACAACACGCTAAAACTACACAACTGTATTACTATGGAATGAATGCAGGGAGCATACATGGTTCAGTTATAGTGCCACAGTATTTTCTTATAAGCCGACTACCTCGATTCCCGAGAGCTTTCACCAGCCAGCATTGAATTGAGTCTACAACACAAAGCGGAAAGACAAACGGTAGGACGTGTAATTTATTTGAGGTTCATTTCTAGCTAACTTATACCAAAACTTTTTAAGAAGTGTTCTAGCGCATGGAAGCAGTAAATGACTTGAAGTGTGCGTATCTAGTATACACCAAGTGAAAACAAAGGAAGATGAATGTATAACTACTTAAGACATGCGCTACATATGTACAATAAACAAAACAAGTTTTCTATAAAAGCATATTACACAGTAAAACAGTTGATCGAATCAAGCCATGCAGTCACAAATACATATAGCCATATATGCGCATCCTCCATGTAGCCTTTCAATTCTCACGTTCGCAAACACCTCCATACAAAATGGACACAGCAAAAATATTTATGTATAAACAAAAGATAAACTACAAAAAGAGCGGCTTACGTCTAATTCCTTCTCCAATTTGTTAATTTCGTCTGTCGCACTGTTCAGCTTCTCCAACTCAACCTGCAAAAACAATATTAAGTAAAGCCTGTTAAACTTGTTTTCAACTTCATTTTGCCCTCCTATGACATGGATTCATGCATAGGCTAGAGAGAGAGAGAATAACAAAATAATTGAAAAAGGAGAAAACACCCTCGCGGTACCACATTTCACAAACAAAGATAAGCATAAATGATTGTATATTCTGCTTATCCCAACTAAATAGAGATGAAGAAAATTCAGTAGAAAATAAAACTGCCCAGTCAAGGTACTCCTTTTACTTTCTTTTTGTAATATCATGGGAGTAAGACAAAAAAAAACGAAATGGATGGAAAGGAAAATAAAATGGGAAGAGACCATAGGTGACGAAAAAATAGTTAACTTGATGTTAGTGCATGCAGTAGTGGAGAAAGAAAAAGCAGAAGAATAAGAGCGTAGTTAAGTCCTGTAATAGAAGTGGCAAAAAAAGAACAGTGTGTGAAGAACCGCAAAAGTGTAGCAAAAGAGATAAAAAAGGGAGGCAGGGCAGCAAAAAGGAGTTAGAAATATGTGTCCACAGTCAGAGAAGTGGTAATAAATTCCGGCCCTGAACAAAATTAATGGTCATTTTACAAGAGGTGAGTCTGTAACAACTACTTGGTCACAGTAATACTGCTTGACTTGGCGCGGTGCACTACAGCACTGTTGCTGTATTTTGGCACTTTTCACTACTTGGGAAAAGTACTTTTCTTTTGAGTCAAAAGTATTCCTGCTTGTTTATAGCGGTGTGAAAGAACAAAAATCGTTCAAGGAGAAGATATTCGTACAAGACGTAAAACACATGGAGAGTCATACTTTCACAGCCTTTTTTCTTATTGCTACACAAGAGAACAAAGTGGGAATGGGAGTTTTCCCTTTTTGAAGTACAAATGGAGGGTGATGGAAAAGGGAAAAAGTACAGATAGACGCTCAAGGAAATTGCTAATAAGATACTATTGTAATAGTAGTTGATGTAGCTGAAGCTTAGAACAGGACATTCTGTCTCATTTCTTTTGCGGATTTCTTCACACTTTTTTTTACGAACTACTATCCAAGCAGTCTTGAAAACGAACCCTTTATTCTCCCTGGTTGGTCTCCTTTTAAACTGGTCATAAAAGTTGTTTTTAATTTCTAAATCGAAATTTTTTATTTAAAATAGCAACGTTAAAAACTGAAGCATCCGCTTTTTAAACAGAAGTGGTAAACAAGCTGAAAGCGGTGGTACTGTGCGATGGTCTAAACAATATTTTATAATACCCTGTACTTTTAGTTGCTTTACAAACAGCTTACCTGAATTCGAGGATCGAGGTCCTCGTCACATCCAGCGTCAATACTCTCTCTTTTGGACATTTTCAGACGTTCGTGTGCACAACCAAAGTTTGAGGTTACAACCAAAACGTTAAATTAACTAATGAAAAGCAGATTTGTGTAGGTGGTAGTCGTAGCTACTTTCTTTCTGCATCTTAATATTCTCTAGAAAGTTGGAGTGCTTCCCACCCGATGAGCCATTTTAATAATAATACTTTCAGGCACTTTTTGCTTTTTACAGATCCTTTGTGACTTGAAGAATATTGGCGATCAACATTTGAGGGCAAAAAAGTAATATTCATAGGGTTCTTTTTTCTCATACTTTGAAGCTGCTGTAAACACTTGTTATGTATCCTCAACCAATCGAGAAAATATTGGACAAGGAAAATGGAAGAGCATTCATATCTAATATCAATAACTCAAATGAATTCGTCGATTAAGAATGAGCCTGTTGATCCCTTTCAGCATCAATGCATCTGCAAAATAACAAATAAAGAAGCATTAAAGTTTATTGCTGACGCTTGCTTCTGCTTCGTTTCATGAAAATATTTTTATTTTTGTTTTTTATCTACATTTCATATCACACAGATCTAAATTAAGTTTTACCTTTTTATAAAAAAATGTTATTTGAAGACTCTATATTAATAAGTAGATCTGTTGATTTGTGTTGTGTAAGCTGATAAAATCTAACTTCAAATAACATTAAAAATCATATTCTTTGTCATTGCTTACATGTAAAGAATAATAGAGTTTGACGGAAAAATATTGCTTTCTAATTTCTTCATCTGTGCCATCAAATAAAACATCAGACAACAACAGAACTAATTTTAACAGGAAATACGTACATAAGCTGAGAGTAATATTCATGCTATTTTGAATAAACTAATCACATCACAGATAAAGATTATGGCCAAGAAACTCATCTGCTCGAGTTTCAAAAATATTTTATTGCTTTTTCAGAGAAATGTGTCAAAGTACTCCCCATGCTTGTATAAAAAAGTCAGTACTGCTTTCACTCCTTCTCATTTGGAGCTTTTTAATTTTGATTTGAAAAGCCTGGTTTGTACTTTTGTTGTTGCTATTACTTTTTGTTAGTAAACCATCCCTTTGTTTGTCATGCAAATAACCTACCCATGTAACATTCATACACGTCTTGTCACGTTGCATACCTTTGTCGTGTCATAACAATGTAATATTTTAACATGATTTCAAGGTTTTTCTCCCTAAAAGTTACTAGCGTATAAAAGTATGTGTCTTTGTTACAAATATGCTTCAATGTAAACAGTAAACGCAGGAAGTTATCACGACATCTACGTGCAATTCTTTCATATAAAATGTAGCAATGAGATTTCTAAATATATATGAATGTCTTATACCTCAATAAATGTATTGATGACTTACATTTTCGAAAAAGAGAAACCCCTAAGAACACTTCGGTAAAGTAGGCACACGACTGTATTGTTGACTAAGGTAGCGGTGGTGGTTTCATTTGAGATTTCGGCAAGTTAGTGTGGATACGTTCTCTTTTAATAGACAATTCAATAAGTGTGGGAACGGGAACATTAAATATCACGCTTTCAGTCTATACTACAATACATAATGTGACACGTACACTTACAACAATGATGTGCTCATATGTATGTGGCAAACCAAAGTTTAGCTGCATTATTGTTTTGTACTCAATTTTAGCACGACCCAATTTGAACTGTCGTTGCGTTGTAGCTCATACGAACTTAAAACTCATATAGTGTAGATTCTCATGTCACTTTACTAAAAAATTAACACGATGCAGCGTAAATTATTTTTATAGGTACAGTATAGTGGCATTCCATACTTTCAGCACAACTGTTTACAGAACCGAGTAATGTCAATCTGATGAAACATTCTTTTTGTGACAACAGGTATATTCTGTTCCTGTGATTTACCTTTAATGTTTTCTCTGTCAGCCATTGCTGAGCTTAAAAGTAACGTATGTAACAAGTGCACGTAGGAAAGTTTACATTAAAAATGAAGGTTTACAACACGTGCGATATGCGAAATATTTCATCCAATGCGTCTTGAAAAACTTAATAAAATCAAGAGTCTTTCTAACAATCCAATCGATATACTAGCTTAGGTAGGATCAATATAATTCCTAGCTTGGCATACACTAAACACTAAGTTATTGTTGCAAGCTAAAGAAATTAAACATTGACAGCGCGTCAGAAACAAGATATTTCCATGAATGAAACGTTGTAGTTTTAAAGTTCGATCTTCTGACAAGATTTATTTTTTATAAACAGATTTTCACTTTATGATGCTCGAACGCGTATATTTTCCATTAAATAATTCAAAGGCTTTCATTCGCAAGTTATAAGTACCTGGTTCAGACTGGATGAAGGAAGCGCGTGATGGGATGGAGATTGCATTGCAGCGGAAGTCATTTAGTGTAGAACTTACTTCCCCACGTGGATTTAAAGTTGTAAAACGCAGTATCCCCTTACTTCCATTCTCTTAACCCTTTTTACGTAGCTTTCCCAGCAAAGGCGATATGCGGAGATATGATTTCTTTAATCCAGTTGCGTAAATCCGCTCATACATCTCAGCCTTGTCCTTCACCTCCTCACACTCTTTTTCTTTTTAAAACTATACCGGTAGCAGTTCAACAAAACATCACTTTACCACACAAAGCTTGCCTGTGATCTTATGAGCATCCTCTTTCCCGCAATCTTCTTCGAATCCAGTACAGATCCGATTTTTCTAAGCTTCTTTACTCACAGTTGCCCTTACGTTTCTGTTGTAGCAACATGGAGAGACGTCGTAAGCATATTATTCCAGCACGGAAGTCCGCACTAGCTCTTCATCTTGATATCATTGTTTTGGATTGAGAGGCAGATGAAGTAGGGGTTTCACTAAAACTTCAAACGTAACTTTACATTTGTTAAATGCTCCCTGCAACTAGCGCTCCACTAGTTCATTTTTTGCTCGACTTATTTCGATATCCGTTGTAATTTATTTCACAGTCTTGAATGAAGCAACGTCAAAGAAACTTTCCTTTTTGCTCTTTTTACAGTAAAACTAACTAAAATAAGTTAACTAAGACGCGGTAGCGTATCTCTTGACAGGAGAATGAAAGGTAGTCTTGAGGAAATGAGAATTTATTCCGTATTTTCCTGACTGGTAATATATTTGAATAATCAAAGAATGTCATGTGCACACTTGAAGCACGCTTAAGATGCACAGAATGGTTGTATTTTTATTAAAACCATGTATAAGCCACAAAAAAGTGCACAGTTCACAAGGTATAAAAATGTAAAAATGTTGAAAGTTTCCCCAAACCAGCACTAACTTATAGGCATGAAGTAGCTCACAAAGAACATTTAAAGAAACCAACATCCCAAAAAAAACCGTCTCTTTCTTGATGATTCCATTAAAATATATAAAAGTAATAAAAACTCATGGTAAACGCTTATTTTCCCGTTTTATCTTGTTTACGATGAATTATGCTCAAGTTTTATTTCCTAGTCTTTTTGTAGTCACTCTCTCTCACCTTTGTATTTCACTCTCATCTTACAATTTCATATTTTTTTGTCTGTGATGCGTAAATTGGCATTAAAGTTTTCCGTTGTAAGATACATGCACAAATTTTATTATTACTACCTATGTTATAAATTAAGAGAATGTCTATATTTTTATTATTTTTATTATCCTAAGATTACGCTGAATGTTTATAGTGGAGTAACTCTTTGCCACATGTATGGAAGAGGTTGGCATTGAAATGCATGGTAAAGTAGGGTAGACGAAGACGTTACGTATATTTCTTAAGAACTTGCTCGTCTTCATTTCACTCTTTCTTATAATAATACTAAGCCTAGTAAATGTTGGTGCTTGGTTGCTGCATGCAAGCCTGTATGTATTCCTCATTAAAAGGTTTACTATAATACATACCTACATCGGCTTAGTTCTCACATGTAAAAAACAAAAAATGTACATACAGACGTACTTAACAAGCGTGGGGTTTGCATACGATAGCTAATTCATATGTGTGAGGTGCACATATGCACAAAACATACAGAGGAATGTTTCGAAATAATGTACAAAGCATAATGTAGCTAGCAAGGCTAGAAAAGAAGGAATGGTTCACGTTTTTAGCATTAAACAGCTGCTTAGATATGGACTAAGGTAAAAACTGAGTAGGTAATAGTGTCAAAGGGTTTGCTGCGTCTTGTGTAACTGTATTTCCTGGTTGATACACCGTAAACGGCGAAACCTTTCAATACCGTTTGGGGATTGAAAGCATATCTATGTAAAAATGCATGCTTTCCACATAAATGGGTAAAGGTTGATAATTGGAAAGTGCATGCATACAACCTATGAAATTATGGTAGGGATTCATAACGTACAGATAGATCAAGCATAGAGCTTAATACATTACGATGTTGTATGAAGACATGACTCTAGCAAGTATTTTTAAGACACTGACAAGCGTCTCATGAAACAAAGTCTCGCTTTGTAAGGTTTCTGAAGGCACGTTAAAATTACTTAAGTCGAGAAAAACACTGGTGTTGCTTCTTAACAATGGGCGTCTTCTTTTCAATGTTTATTTGAGCAACAATTGAAGAACAAAACTAAAATAGAATCAATACATTCGAGTAGTACCATTGAACAGAAGTTTATAAATACGTGCATCAAATAGCGTTTTATGTAATTCTAAATTGCACAAAAGATTTTTTTAAACTTTGAGACTAAGATTGATTTGAGTCATTCATGATTACAGTATAAGAATTTCCAGGAAAATTTCTTTTACATTGTGTATCAATCAAACAAACTCACACTTTATTTGGTCTACTTCGAAACAATTAGATTGAATGAATGAATGAATTTATTCATTAACCTTGTAAGGAAGAGGGTTACATAAGATATCTTATTGGTATTTGGTATTATCTTCTGGATTATAATTCTAATTTACTGTAGGTTTGGAATTTACTTGATTGCGGGGTATCTTTGATTACGAACAAGGACTAACATTTCAAATGGTGCGGTTCGGTTCGGTTCACACTATAGATTTTGGTCTCAAACCATCTTTTATTATTAGCAGATTCAAAAGTAGTTTGTACACGTGAAAGACACATACGTCAATTTATTATGATTCTCCATCTGCTATGAACTATGAACCTTTCTGGCATACTATCACTATTACATAATAGTAACCCCCACTCCCTCTCATTAATTATGGATAGTGGGCTCTGGGGCCAATTTTGTGATATGTTCTTCAAACTTCAAGTTATGTATTGTATCATTTCTACTTGAAGTTCTGCTTATTGCCATGTTGCCATTTTTTAAAAATGAACCTCTTCTGGAACTTGTTCATGTTCGTTTATTAATTGTGACATGATAATTTTCCGTATTCTTTACTTCCTTCCTTCCTTGTATTTTTGAGCAGTATCACACCATCAAAACCAACTTTGGAAAAGGAAGAGCAAACTTTGGCGTAATGAGGTACACTAGTGTAACAATTTTGTAAAAAAGTTTTACATCATCCCTCAAGCTGACATTAACAGTCGTTATACTTTATAGTACCTATTCACTTTTATATTACAACAACTGCGAAGACAACGTTTTCATAGCCAAAGTCAAGTGGGTACCACCAGTTTACTTGGGTTGAACTTTATTCAAATAATTCCACAAGGTTCAGATATTCAGAGAGAAAATTATCGTCATTTCTCTTTCTTTTCATACTTCCTCCCATTTTATTTAAAGTAAAGTGAATTAATAGGAAGGAAAGATTTTGATGGAGATGGCATACGGTTGAGAAAGTTTAGAATATTAAAGTCTTCTAAGAGAAACCCATGTACATATTGCAGCCTCAATCGTTAGCTGGAAATGGGATGGGGGCTAAAACAGTACTGGTTTTGAGGTATTTTTATGGTAGTACAAAGTGAACATGGAGGTCATGCAAAGTATAAAAGCTTCAAATTCAATATGAATAGTTTTTCATTACCCCAATAATACCTAAACTGTTACTTTCTCTATGCATTTTTTCATTTCCTTTTCCTTGCTTATTCCCCTAATTCAAATTCTTTCATAATTTCATTTCCTTCTTTCGGCAAATTACATTCAACCCTTTCATCTTGATTAGACTAGCAAACAGAGCCATTCAGCTATATACATAATAGTAGTATGTACAGTGGACATTAAATATACTGCTGTATTGAACACCATTAAATTAAACATTTCCTTATCTTGTAAATTAATCTTTTGTATTTATATCCTCAGGACTCTTAAAGTTGTCCTAATAAGTTTTTTTAACCTTTTAAATCACGCGTTTGAACAAACGTTTAAAACCTGTATACTGTCAGGATATCGAAACCGGATACCCATTAGGACGTAATATAACGAAAAATTGTAGCGTTTAAACTTGATTTGTTTTTTGAACGATCGAATAAGCTAGCATCTTTTCTTTGCTTACATCGTTGAAGCCATAGCCAGAAAGAAATTTAAATATTTTTTGAAGCATGTCCAGGTTGGTTTGAGGTTGTTTTGTTTTCACAAAAGTAGGTCGTTGTATAACTTAACTCGCGAATGCACCTGTAAAAATTACTTTAAATTTGAAAGACCAACAGTATTCACACAGCGGTGAACGAATTGGATTTGAACATCATTAAACGTCTGAGTTTACCAAAACCAGACAATCGTCATCTATAATAAAATGGCTTTCTCGTACTCCTTTTTATCTAGCAATACACCTTGAAAAAGTTTCCCTTGTCACTGCTCCTTAAATCGCCGTGGGTTGTGTGATTGTTTTAGGTTGTGAGAGCAGCTGGGTGATGCATGTTAACCCAAAGTTTCAAAGGCTGACGTCAGGAAACTAAAGGGGAAAAACTACTTTGACTTAGTGCTACTATGAATCAATGTACAGAGACATCTCAACAATAAATTAATCATGCGTTTCTATATACAGATAAACAAGTGCGTGCCTAACATTAGCCACACCATAAATAAATCTGTATTGTGTATGTAACCCAAAGGGACATTGTCATTGGAAGTAGTTCAAACGAAATTTGAGATTTCATTTGTCCAAACGTTCCAAACCAAGCGGAGAAAAGCACAAAAGAAAGTTTTTTGTCTGATAGCTTTCCCTGTGCGGCTGAAGTCTTTTCCCAACTATTCTGAATAACACATGAGCTTTGGTTACACAGGAAAAAGTCGGAGAATTGACGCAAACATTAAAATACAAAATTAATTAATACATATGATGAGATGATTTTAAGTTATATAAAGTTGAGTGAATGACAAGATTTATAATTTTATTCTTCTCAGTAAAGAATAGATGATTTGAAAGAAGCATCGACAAACTATTTTTCATGGTAAATCGTGTAACTTGGGTTTTCTAAAAGTTGTCTGCTTTCGTTGACTAACAACGTCCTTGTTGTTAACTTACGATTTTTCAGGCTCTTTGCATTCAACCATGTTTTTACTTTAAACTTTTGATAATGCCCTGAAGTGGTAGTTTTTCTACTTATTCAAGCGTTAACTGGAAACTTTCTTCCCATATGGAATCAAGTTTCCCATATATAGTCATCGACACAATCATTATGCTTGGAATACGTCCGGACTTTTTCCACATTGATAGGTATTTTTGTGTGACTCGTGCTCAACAGAAAAGTTTCTGGTCTTGTCATATTGTTATAATATGCTCGTCATGCTTTTCTGCGCCCATTCATTAAAAATACAAAAACATTTTTTACAAACTTACTAAATAAAAAACAGAAAAACCTTAAGGGAAATTCTAAATTTTGTTTATGATACTTTTAAAGCTATTATATACCTTCGACTTTGACATCTAATAGTGCTTTGAAATAAGTTGTGGAAATATGAGTACTTGCAAACCAAGGTAATTTGTGTACATTTAAATAGAAGTCTTGATCATTTAAAGTTTTTAAGAAATTTTTAACTTTGTAGACAAAAGTCTCTTCGGTTAGCATGGAATACATAACACAGACGTGAGCTTTCTAATGTCTTTTTCGAAAAGAATAAAGAAAGAAAGAAAATAAAGAAATTTTCGAAAAATCGCACAGGAATGTAATTCCATTCACGTCAAGTAATTCAAGCTATTGGAACTGTCCGAAACCGAGCAAATACTGAGTTTCTTAAATATCCTATAAGCTATGAAAATACTTACAGCATTATATAAGGATTTCCGTAAAACATGCTTGTACAAATATATTTAAGAAATATAGAAATCGAGGGGGTTTAGTTTCATATGTAATTCGCAAAAAATCATTTTAAGAGAAAATCCACCGTTTAAAAGTGCATACGCATATCTAACCTAGCACAACAGGCTTATTTAAATACTCCGTTGTGACATTTTTGAGAGAGAAAAATACTTTACAACTTCCGTTTGTAAGCATCAAGAACGCATACTTTCTCCACCACAAACGAAAGCGTAATGACACATAAATTATTTATGGTGGTTTTTTTCTACGCATACCACCAAAAGATGAAGTCTAGTGCATCAGTTTTCGAGTTCGTTTCCTGCTTTTTCTATTGAAAGCGTTTGTAAATATCATAAAACGGTGGAAATGATTGTTGAGGCGAATTATAGGAGAACTTTAAACGACAGTAAATTCAATGTTGTGGAAGGATGCGAGTCAGAGAGAAAAAATGGGGATGATGAATGTGCTCTGAATCAGTTCATGAAGGATTGATGGGCAGAGGGGATAGGATTTAAATTCCTCTTCCGTCGTTGTCATCACTATCCTATTAGTCATTCGTTTATGTCATGTTTTATGTACTATATAGGTTGGATGGAGCCAAGGTGGGAGACTTGCCTTATACCTAGTGTCCTTGCAGGAAAAAAAGTCTAAAAAAGATTGCAGACTTGGTTTCACTCAAGAGTAAGATTTAGTCACAGATTCCATCCACGATACCACCCTTACAACCCAGTCTCGCATCTTTTCTTTGCCAACATAAGGCTTATACAAATATAAGTTTACCTTGTAAATGTAGTAAAGGAGAAGTCCTCGTTTCCTGCTATCGTATTTTCAAATGTTACAGATGAAAGCCACGTATGACTGAACGCTGAAAGGAAAGTCCTGAATGCATTAACGAAGGAAAAATATAATGTAATACACGGGATCTCGTTTTGATAAACAGTTAGAAAGATAGCTGTGAGCGGATAAAATATGATTTAATGGAAGTAAAAGCATGCATGTATTATGAATAACCGGACTCTAAAGGGTAGCCTAGGAAGGTTTTTTTTCTATTGTCACTCTATGATTCGTCAAAATCAAGTCATTTTGGGAACATCAGTGTGCTAGTATATATATGTATGTCTGCTCAGTCTTTCCCTGTCATTTTGCTGTTTTATTCGTCACTCACATCTCGCTACATGTCTTCCCTTGGGACAATAGTACATTTTTACTTGGTATATAAAGAATTTCTTTGCCTTTTCTTAGTAGACCAAATCCTGGTTAGAGAAACTTGTACTTTCCGTTTTTGTCACAGCTACTTCTTCTCGTTTCTTCCTTCCTTACAACTTCAAATTATTTGTTCCCTAGATAAAAATCCTTGATCCTTTTTAGCCTTGTCCCCCAGTTGTAAGCACTAACGCTACAGCTGAGTAATAATGGAAAAATGGCAATAGTATTGGCCTCATCAATGAAGGCTTAGAAAAGATAAAGACTGAGTTGCAAAAAATACCATGTTGCACCATTCCATCACATTACTTTTTCTGCGTCACGGGAAATCTCCCTTATTCTCTCTTCTTTTTCGTCCACATAGTAGCCAGTCGTAAACTCCTCAAAAACTTATCGGGGAATCTGGTTTTGGTGATCAGCTTTCCCGGCGCGCATACCTACATACCTACTATTTCTGTATCATATTAAATTATCAGAGTTTATTGTCTAAATTTTTGGAATATCTTTACCATAACTTCTGAAAATAAATTTATTTCGTACGCTTCCATCCAAACTGGGACTTTACATGACTCGCAAAGGGTTATGAGAGTAGTAATCTAAAATATGTATGCAGATAAAAAATATGTAAGTCTGATAATAAGATGACAGTTTTATTAAAGCGAAAATATTTAATACATGCTGGAAGCACTCCTGCCTAAAATCTATTAACTGAATTCTTCAGATGATACACTTTTATGGTACCTTGCTGCGAATATTTTTAAATATATACATAGACACGCCCTTTTTCAACGTATCTGATTATTTCTGTAGGACAACGGTATACGTATTCATCTAACTAGCTGTGTAAAAGCAATGTGTTTACGTTTCTCCGCTTAGTTTAAAACAATATTACAATCGCCTGCGGTAAAATAACAAAACAATGTTATTATCTTAAACGATTCTATAATACTTTTGGATCATTTATAATTGAAATAAATAAAAAGATCGTTATTGTTCGGATGATTTGCTAGCAATCTTTCCATTTGTTTTCTCCAAAATCTCGTATTTCCGTTCGTCCACATATGAATCCATAGTACTGGAACTGGATATAATATTAGAATTTCTTTCTTTCTAGTAGGGAGGGGTAATGTGTTGCAACTGAACACAAAAAACTTTACTAGATGAAGATGAAACTAAAGAAGAGAGGGGATTATAGGAGTATTTTTATGTAACATAAGTAGAATTATATTCAATGCAAAAAATTCACGAAAATTAAATGGTTTGTTATGTAACAGTACCATTTCTGTATTGATTTTAAGAAGTGTGGATAATGCAAGCTTAACATAAGGTAAAAAGGAATGGCCCAAGGTTTTGTTATATTTAAAAACCCACTCGTCGGTGATACTTTCGCCTTTATTTAGATTTAGATATCAGTATCTGCAGATGTAGATAATGACCTGCCTTTGTTAATATATTATAGTAAATTAGCGTGTTTTGGAAGGCTAATCATAATTTGCAACGTAATACGTCTAGTTCTAAACGCGGTTCAAGATCTTTTAAAGTTATTAACGAGTTTTAATATCATAAAACTAATAAATCTTAGACTAAACGCGCCCTCACGTATGTATATCAAATGAACATTACAAACTGTTGTATGTAAATAAAATATTATGCTTATGTGATATTAACCTAACGCATTAATCAGACAACACAGAATTAGCTACATGACGATGCAGAACAAAGAGAGAAGAAAATTATCTTTGCTGCCCTCATTAATTTAGGAAGCCATCAAACTTGCACACGAGTACGATTAGCTTTCATAACGGCATAAGTAATATGTACAAAGAGCCGTTGAGAGAGTTGATTACATACGCACCAACTAGATTTCCTTATTAAACTATCATAAATTAGGCTTTAAGTTCAAAGGAATCTGTTACCTCTTCCAGTTATATAGTTCATTTTCGTAATGTTACAAACTTCAAACTTAAAATTTATTGCAAAATGTGTGCAACATAAAAGGTATACTTAGGAGAAGGAGCAACATGATAATTGGGGGTCACTAATCATTTTTTTGCAAGAGCATAAAACTTACAATTACTACAAAACTCTTGAAATCATGTTAATTAGAAGCAAATCTCTTTTTTTCCATCATGACACAACATCACATAACAAACCATTTCGCCTTTAAAGGAAGAAATTATTAAAAGTGCTGAGGGCTGAGTGAGGGATAAGACTCCAAAGAGATTTTATTTCTTGTTTTCTTACCTTTCGCAAATTCTGCTCGCACCAAACTTTATTCAAATGCAAATCTACGGCAGTCAGGAATTCCTTGCGGAACATGCTTAGTGTGTAATCCCACACGAAATGCTAAAAAGAGGTGAGATAGCAAAGGAGTTAGTTGAGGCTGACGTTGGAAAGCAGTGTTGCCTCGTTTAGTTTGCTTAAAAAAGGTCTACAAATCAAATTAAAATGTACTTCTGTTTTTTCTGAGTTTCTCGTATTTTAAAAGGAAAGGAGATGCTTAGCCTGGAAAATACTAAATGTAAAATTAACAACAGAATAAATTACGACATGTACAAAGAAACTAGGGCATGTTGGGAGAAAGTTAAATAAGAGTCAGGATTAAGTGAAATGCTTAAGTCAATTTTCTGAGCTATCAACCAGATGCGCTCTATTTTTTCGCAGTTTGTTTCTTCACCAGTTCACCATACACGCCATGTTATTGTACTAGTGGAAGCAAGCAAAATACAAGAAAATGGAATATTAAGTAGAGTCTATATATTATTTTATATACCTGTTTTTTTCTTAGCAAGACAACAAAGGCGAAACAACCACACATTTTCAACGCACTACTATTAAATGCAGAACAGCGGAGATACAAACACAGGGGAAAGAGTGTAAAAGGAGAAAGTAGAGGAATGTGGAGTTTCCAAGAATGAGACCAAAAAGTAAGATTGGAATTTTTCATCTTCCCATGTCAAAGTGCTCACTAGAAGAAAAAAATGCATTCTGAGAGGCAAGAAAGGTATTGGAGAGAGTAAAATATTGCAATACGCAAAGTTGAAAAAGTCTAAGCTAGGCTGCTGCTAGTGTAAGTGTTCGGTAAGTTTTATTTCTGTTTTGAATGCAATCGTGACACACCTTTTTATTTATTTCAATATAAAAGCACTGTACTCTTCAACCAGGGTTTAATATATTATGGTGCTTTGATACAATCCTATTCTTCCGTTCCCGTTGCATGAAAATATGAACCGCGCATTAATAGTTAAAGATGTATTTTGCTACTTGTGTTAATTTTTATAACTTACGATCAGAAATAATACTTACCTTATTACTCAGTTTGGCTGACTGGAATTTTATGCATTCCGGTGAGACCCCGATTTATACATTACAATTATGAATGATACATGGCTTAAGCCAATAAGTAAAACTTTCGTAGTTCTTCAAATTTAAGAAAACTTCCATTTATAAATGTCGTTACAGTTGCATTTCGTGTTTCAAATATTTTTAAGCCGCAAAGTATTTCAATTGAGATTTTGAGGATTTTGGTTTCATGTAATTCAAGCTATTACTTTACCTGAAATACTGATGGGTCAAAGTGATTGCATCCAAGTTTTTAACATTCTAAAAAATCTTTAAATGTTTCGAAAGATGCGAAGCAAGAAATAGATCTGAGGTAAAGGTAAACGTAAAAATAGAAGATGGTTGCCTAAAACAGGTGTTTTAAATCTTAATTGGCTACTTCCATCTTTGTTACTCCTCCAACCGGATAGCGGGTGGGCCTTTTCATCTCACAGTTTTTTATGCTTTCCATGTGTCTAACGCTACTGTACAATAAAAGCCTAAATAGGCATGTTACTTTCTTGGAAAAGAAATTTTATTACTTCTCCACACGATGAAGAACAACCTAAAAGTGAATGCTAGGGTGGAAACTGTCGTACTTCCAAGTAATTATCTCTTCCATTATGAGATATGAATTTATGGTTTATTGCCGTAAATTGCTTTCATTGGATGTAAGATGGCAATTAAATAAATTTTTTGACATTTCTCTAATTAATATCATGCACCGTAATATAACTATTATGTATCAGAGGCGAAAGGATGGATTGCAAATTTTAAATGCAGAAATATGATGTGATATTTAAACCCAACTTCATGTTTTAGCAATATTTGACTGGGCTATGGCTAGCGCGCTTATTTCACTAATGCCCAAAAGCTTGACGCAATAAATAGAACGGAAAAATGTCTTGGTCATTGTCCGCATTCGCCTGCTGGAACCTGATAGGTCCTACGTCGATTTTTATATGATTCCTGTGTGATACTATCCACCACATCACGAGCGAGGCTTGGAATAGAAACATGTAGGGGTGTTTCAATATTATGGTAAACGTATGCAAGCTTGATGAATGTCCAAGCAAATTGTGATTTGGATATGTCTTTATATAGACTTTTAGATGTGGTTAACGAATGGTAAATATAAACTTTTCTAAAACACGCTAAAGACATATTTGTCATATTAAATATTACATATATACTTGATAGCATTTTTAGTGCATTAAGAGTTTTTGTGAGAATGAACAAATGAGAGATGAAGATGAAAGACATTAGATTATTTAACGCTTTGATGCGGAAAACTAAGCTTCATCAGCCACCATTTTAAAAAAAAGTCACTTCCTTATAATTGTTTTTAGCTAACATTCTTCCGGGTAAAACTGAATCATCTTGAATAAAATTTCCTACTCTTAATTATGTAAAAATAAAATCAGTATTTACTAGATAACTACTTTATGCATACAAAGTCACTACATAACGTACTCTCTTTGTTCAAATGTCCTAACAAACGCTACAAAAGGATTTCGAAGNATTTTAAAGAAAGAGACTGGTGTGGGAATTGTTGCTAATGTCGTATTTATAGCTTATACGCTTTTCAATAAGATCCGTTTATTCAATTTACTTAGGAAATGCAATAAGAATGTCAATCCTCATTCTCAGCCTCGCAATTTTCCCACCAAAATGGTTCCTCCCAGTAACAGGGAAACTGGGCGGTTTAAAAGTGATGCCTTCAACCCAGTATGTCCCTCTGCTTATTCTTAGTTGTTCCTCTTCCAAAAGCATTGTGTCTCTGCTTTCCCTTCTATCTACACAATACACGCAACACTAAACATTCATTTTACACTTTCTTTACTTTCTCTCACAGTCTTTACACTACGTTTTCAACTGTGTGATATTTGATGTAGTAGTAAAAGTGCTCATCAGCATTTTAGACGAAATAGGCCTTCTGTCATTTCAGTCTCAATTTTCCTGAGAGGCCTAATTCAATTGCTGACACTTTGCTGCTTCCTGTTTTTCGCAATAAAATGATATGCCGTTTGACTGTTATAGCTTGCTTTTCGTAAAACGCTACATTACATTTGACTCAATGCTTACATTTAATGTTTTCTTTCCTCATTTCCATTGTCTTACTTACAGCTGAAGGAGCAGTGGTAAGCTCATCATCTCTCATGCATATCATCTATTGCTGAAGTACAAAATGCAACTTCTCACACAGCTCTCTGAACAGCAAAGAAAGCAATAATAGTAATTCCATCTTCTTAGCAGAGTCGTTGAGCCTTTTATGTGTTTTTCAAACAGCACATCATCACTTGAGGTAGCATCATCATAATAACCAAACGTACATGTTCTCTTAGTGACTTCATATATAAAGGTAGTTTGCGTTGTTCTTAAAAGAATTGAATGTTGTGATGGAAATATTAGTGTACGCTGGAGTGTTCAATGTATGAATAACAATATCGTTACTCTTTGGCTCATGAGCATGATACAGGTTCGAAAATAGAAATGATATTTTCTTTTGCGTAAGGACCGAGAAAATTCAAAAAAGGCACGAAGATATGATGTACCATTTAAAATTAGATGTGTGGTGTGTTTCTAGCTGTTAAATGCAAATAGAAGCGTTGTGCGAAGCATAAACAAAACGGATTCGGATACAATGTACGCTTGTCCTCTGAATACAATAACCTCATTGAAGTAGGTACCTACATTATATGAGGAGCTGTGTTATTTTTCCCTTTTTCTAGTCTTCAGACTGAGCTTTCTTAACTCTGCAACGCAGTGACAATATTCTCATCAATGCTTGAGTAAGGCAATGTGAAGAATTTTGTTATACGTATAGCTATAAGATGCTGCCTTCCCCATTACGTATTTTAAAGTATAGTTAGTTCGTTCAGAGAAATTCTATTATTGAAAAGTTTTTCTAACATTGAGCTGAACGAGATGGAATTCCGATACTTGGGAAAATGTGTACGAAAAGGTTTGCAACTTAGTTTAGGAAAATATACGCTTGAGAGTAATGGTATTAATAATCTTTGATGACTATAGGTACACATGCCGGCAAGGCAGTGATGATTCGATTTCTTGTGAAACAAGGAAAAGCATCTTTTCTTCAGAAATAAGTGAAACAGCTCAGTTCCATTCCAGCTTTCACTCTTTCAACTTCAATCAAACACGTTATGATCATACAATACTGCTGCAATATTATGAAATGGGCTTGCTGTTTGGGATATGCTAACAATAATGTGAGTTTGTTTGAGTATGCACGCTTCGTTCGCATTATGTACTCTGTCGACTTAATCTTATAAGGAAAATTGATGGTTGGCTGGGAATGATGAAACCCTCTCAGAGAAGCAACAGCAATAAGCTGGATGATTGAAATCAGTCGCTTGTAAAGAGTTTATATATTTAAATTTCTACGCTGTCTTATTTTCCATAAACTGAAGACTCTCTTGTTGACGTTATTTACGAAGGCACAACTGATAATACCTAAATACCTGCTGAGAAAATCAGAAGTGTAGATTGTTTTCCATTATTGAAATCATCATTGTAAAATGAAGCTCACGTATTGCAAAAATGGATAGTTCTATGATATCATACCGAAATGTTTGCATATGTACAAACTGATTGAATGGGAAGTTGCAATAATGGAAGTACACAAGAATTGTGCATATAAATGTATTCTTATATCTGAATTTCAGCGAAAAAAGTAAACAAGACAAGGGAATATGTCTCACTTGTTCCTTTTCCGTGTAAAGGCTCAAATTACTTTGTGGAGATTTTATGTAAATGAGACAAATACCATGCAACATGCCTTCTTTGATGTGAAACTCTACAGCTTTCTTACAGGCCGATGATTCCTTGCTTAGTAACTCGACAGAGTGACATTGTAGTTCATTACAATCTTCGTCTAGATCATACATAGGTAACTTTATTTCTTCATATTAACATAGTGTCTCTTATGGAAATTCATGGGTAGGGAAAAGGTAGACGGCTCAACATTTTCCTTCGATTGAGAAACCTGGTAGGACGACGCTATCTCCCAGAAACTCGCTGACGTACGTAGGTATGTACATGACTTGTTTATTAAAATAAAGTGTATACATATAATATGTAACAGTGTGATTATGAGGGAACACAGACTTGATGTACCAGTGTGCAAATATGGGATTGAGTTCGAATTACGAAGAAGAAACCACGTGGTGGAATTAGACTTCCTTTGTTGTTCGTGAAGCCGAAAGCAAGGTCACATGTTGCTCCCAGCGTTTGATGTTCAGTAGCAGAAATATGATTGTGAAATTTGAATCTAAGTAAATGTCAAACAAGAGCATTTGATGCCGATAGGCAGTAATATACTTTCATTCACTTCTAAAGAGTTTATTATGATCTTTTCATACATCATTTTATGTTGTATGTATTTAACACTAATTTTTGAACAATAATACACAAGTTTACATCTCTGAACCAAGTTAGCTACACGTACCCCGTGTAGACTGCGATTAAGTACTAGTTAATGAATGTATATATATATATTTGAATAGTCTACATAATATTAGTTTTTTTCGTACATTCCTTATGCCTTATTATTACAGTCACAATATTTCACATGATTTAAGCACGCGTATTCTAGATTGCATAGAGATCACAGTGAAAATGGATGACCTGGGGAAGGGCTCTAATAGGGGCTCGAATGGAGCTAATCCCCAGGTCGTTTTATTGAAACTTTTATGAAAATTAGAATTCACTCTAACAACAAGCAATTTTAATCTAAATACTAACAACAACACCTTTCATGAGAAGTGCACATATGTCACTGTCACTGTTTTACAAAGTTTTACAAATAACGTTTATATATTATATCGATTTTTTTCATGACACATTCTGCATACGCTCAAAAAGTGCAGTTTAAAACATCCTTTATTTATTCAATACACGGTAAGTATCTCTTTTATTCATATCCTAGCCTGTAGCTTTAACTCCACGTACTGTATGACCCAATTTTGATAAATAAATAATAAATTAATACAATTTTTTTGGATATCACGTAAACAAGAGCAAAAGTTGCCCGAAATGTTAATTACATCGGTAGTTTTGTGAGTATGCATATATTAAAACGATTGTACATTCACATTACTGCAACACCTCATCATAATACTTCGATACAAATTATAATTTTTGTGATTACAAAATACATTTTACAGTCAAAAGTTGATACTTGACTAAAGAAATCTTTTATGCTACATTTTTCTAGTGTAACGTCCCTTACTCCAAGCTTTTAGGTCATATATTTATATACACTCAATTGCAATTTTAATTGCCTACAATGTACGTATTTTTCAGTTCAAACAACATCTGTAAAATAACCTCTGTGAATTTAATTGCTTGAAAATTGAACGTAATCAACATTAGAATTGTCAAAAGATTGCTTGCTTGTTTGTAATTCAAATGTTCATTCTTGTTTGTCGAAATAAAACCACAAACCTAGCCAATTTGTGACGGCAGTTTCACTTTACACGCAGTTGATATACAACTAATCAATCAATAATATCCTAATTGAAATGGGGTAACTCGAGAATCTAAGTCAGGTACTCCTGTTTCAAGTAGATGTCTGCAACAATGCTAAAAACTATTTGGTTCGATATAATAATAGCTTCTTTCAAATTTACAACACACTTATATGTATAGTGCATATTTTTCAGTTGTTGCCAAAAAAAATTAATAAATTTATAATAAAAAAGAATCAAAATGAGTCCAAAAGATACGCAGTTATGAAGGCTTATCTAATTGTAATGAAGAGTGTATTACAAGGTGCATTTCACCGTTTTAACTTGATTTTCTGACATATAGACAGACTTGTCATCTGAAAATCAAGCCATGTCATCCAGAAAATGGAGCAAAAAGAAGCAAATAGACTGAAAGTAAAATAAGGTAAAAAAATTGATAGGACGCAACAGAGAAATTTTTTCTAACACGTGTAGATTTCTTCCGCCTGATATGAAGAAACGAGATGGAATGCTGGTGTGCTACTGCATAGTAAGCTCGGATTAGGAGCAATCACTGATCACATCTTGATGCTTTTTCTCTCTTCTTTTCCACACACAACTCTTAGCTCAACTGAGTATTTGATAGACTGAAGTTTCAGTCAATAAAGAATGAGAAAGTTTTAACTTTTTTATTTCTTTCTTTCGCTTTTTCTCCCACAAACTTCCATTATTACATTTGGTGTGTATTTCATTGAATGACGTGCTCTACACGGTTACATGTGATAACACAATAATATAAATGCTCATGCGTATGTTATACCCTCGAATGTAATATGTGCTCATACTGCTCTTGCTACAACTTCCAACTTGAGTAATAATAATAATAACAATAATAAGCGATGTGATGACTCTCTATCCGGATTTCCTTGCATTTGTCATGTCTTGTAGGAGAGAACATAATATGTATAAAAGATCTGATATCAGTGCTGTGCTCACCAAGGGAAGTCATCGTAAGGATACCAAAATCATTTTTATTTCCTTTTTTCTACGCTAGCTTCTCGGGTTTCTCTACAAACATTCAGAGTGTATGAAGTTGTTGCTGATAAGGAGAAGCATGCTGTGGGTAAAGTTACTATACAAATAAGGTCGAGAATTCGAGAAACAGCACTTTCTTCCTGGGGTTTGTCATATAAAAAGCAATTCAACTCAGACACTGTACATTCTCCAATTGGCGAAATATGAATCGGCTAACCTTTGAAACCGCCAAGCTTGCTTGAAAGATAGGCCGAACAATCTGATTACGCTTGATTGTCATATTTAGCCTTGACGATTTATGAGACCTTGTAATTTAAAATATGACTAACAGTGTCCCAATTTATAAAATAAAAGTATGATGCAACAAACCGCAAAGTCTGGAACGTATTTGACCACATCATAAAACTTAAAATCAGTAACATTTACGTCAACGGTTGAGACACCTTACGCTAATTTCCTGTCATAGTGAAAGTTAGCCTGTCTGGCAATCCTAGATTTGCCAAAACGACTTTCATATATGAATCAGAATCAGAACAAGGTATGGTGCATGCGTTCTTTAAAAATCTTGAAAGTGCTTGTGTTGCAATAACGTACAAGGGTTCTTACATAGAGGATATCAACCGGCAAGCGAAACTGTCAGTGATGTCATTTTACTAGATAGATTTTGTAATATGAATGGAGGCACTCCAGAGAAAATAAATCTTGTTTAGAGAAAGTCTTCATACGAATCATAGCATATTAAAAACATATACCTTTAAATCATAAACATATATGAAACCGGTGTTTCTTGTGATATCTTTTTATGCGTTTCATGAGTATCATAGTCATTTCGTTTTCAACGCTACCTATTAAAATGTATGTATAGAATAGCATATTAATATATCTTTTCTTCCCCGTCGTTTTTCTTTCTTTATTCATCCTTCCGCCTGTTACACAGGCACAGCTCTACTTTTCCTATGCTGCTTTCCAAATAAAATTTTTCGTCTTTCTCGCAGGGGTCGCGTCAGGGGTCACCCCTGCTGTGGAAATGGAGAGATTGGGGGAACCTGAAGGAATGAGCTGCATTGTCGCACTTCCCCTTCCACTGGCTTCAATACTACATTGTAACGCTGCTGGAGCGTGTGAAGCATTACCTTCGTTACTGCCGTCAGTGACACTCTTACTGGCACCAGCTCCTCCTCCACAGTTATTCAGAAGAGCTGTTTTTTCTGGGCTAGGATTACTCGAGGATGCTTGTGTGATAAGACTTGTCTCCGCAGCAGGACGCGGAAGTAAAGAGTTCACTGGTGGTGGTCGTCTTCTTCGAATTCGTTTCCTAGCTGCTTGATAAATACGATAGTACAGGAACAATATTACAGCTAAAGGTACATAGAAGGAGCTTAGCGTTGCAACGATTTGATATCCCAGTTCCTGGTTCACTACGCACTGGTTTTTTGCAATGTTTTCCTCCCATTTTGCATCCTTCCAGCCTAACTGTGCCAACGAGATAAGGAGGGATAGAGCCCAGATGATTCCTATCATTGTTAGTATTCGTTGGGGACTTCGTTGGTGAATATAGTCAATATCAGTCACAGCCCAGTACCTACAAAACATTAAAATCGTCATTAATATTCTTTCATACTGCTAATGTGCAATGCGAATCTTTCAGTTTCTTCATTATCATTATGTCTAGTTCCACGATTTTCATGCTAGACACTAAGAAGGCTTTCAATTTTACAATCTCACGTGTGCATGAATAATTCACTTAAAATGCATGAATTACACAGAATGAGAAATCAAAGCAAAATGTTGTCTGTTGCCGAATTTGTTTATCAGGAAAGAAGAAACATAAAATACGTAAGAGTCTGTTTGACGCAACTTTTTCCCAGTGGTCATAATGTACGGTATTGGTATTGCCCATTTACATACATTTGAAAATTTGTGGAATTGTTTTGTGGTCTGCGAGCATTATGACCTTTAATTGGCACCGGTATATTTTCTGCCATTTACGCAATATATAATTTACTATTGAAACACTTACAGCGTAGACAAAAGCCAACGGACTTAGTACTTGTAATCTAACATACTTTAGAGTATTATGGCAGAACCGCCTTACGTTCAACTATTACCTAATACATTTCCTTAGCCTCAGTGTGTTATGAATTGGTTATCTTTGGTATCGAGAAGTTCAAGGGGGAAGGCATTCTGCAACTGCTCGAGCTACTGATAGGTAAGAATCGTGCGATTCTGATTGAAATTCTGATGCTATACAACCTTATTTGTGATACCCTTTCCCTAAAGGCTTAATATTAGATATACTAACATGTTGGTAGAGAATAAAATATGCCTTTAACGATTTTAAAACAGTAATGTTACAATGTATATGTGTATATGTGTATTGTTCAATGCATGCATACGTTTGCACTGTGCCCAATACTTGAGGTTTATTCTCCGTGTTTATGGTGCATGCATGGTGGATCTAAACGTGAAAGGCAATATGAAATCCACTTTATCAATGCTGATAACAGTAATGACGCAATAACACATTTCTGCAGGTAGCAAAGCAAAAGTCATTTAGGGAAAAGTATCACTTGATTTATGAAAGTATGAACGTATCAAGTAAATGCAATATATACATTAGTAAATAAAAATTAACACATTCACAATGCCGTTGCTTTGCTGCATACCTATGTAAAGTATATCCCTAAAAAACCTTTAATGAATTTGTTTATTGTTTAAAGCTCCGACTACTCACACCGGATTTGCTTTCACACTCGACCTTTTCCCTTTTTAGGAAAATACACTTTTCACGTACTTGAAAATAACACATCCGAAAAGCCCACCAGAAGATCCAGTTGTAATTCTACAGGCATGGAAAGAGTGTAAAAGCCACACGACTAGGAATGATAACAATAATCCTAATTCGTTTCTCAAGAGGAAAAGGCAACAAAAGGAATCATTTCGTTTCCACTTTACTTTCCTATTTTTCTATAGGTTACGTGTGTAATAAGCGAAAGAACTACAAAGGTAAGGCTCTCTTGTACTCATGCGACTATTCTTCTGGTTAGACCTTTATCCTTACAGTAATATTTGTATAATAGAAGCAATAGTTGTTACAGCAAGCAGCCTAATTAAGTTTATTCACAGGATAACTTGCTACGCTCCCGCTTTTCCGTTACAGGAATATATGTGACTCCTCTTCTACCTTTTCTTTCCCCCATTTAACCCTGCAGATTGTGTCACTACTAGAGAGCTAAGCTACGAGAGAGATTTTGGGCTAAGCTAAGCTTGACGTGAAAATGAGGAAAAAATCCTCCTTCACGAATGTCGAAGCTTTCACCATTGCTTCTCGTTGTCCCAAAAAATGCCGTCTTTGGAGTGTGTATGCTATGAATGAAGTGTTCAAGATCGATTTAACGTACTTTCTTTCTTTCCACTACTTTCTCACGTCAAAAGGCCTATGAGATCTATGTTGTAATATAGTAGCCTCATTTAGGCGAGCAAAAGGGATCATTTAGAGAACTCGCACCAACTAACAAACTTCAAATCAGTTCTTGCGCTTTCCTTCTTTTCAGTCTTACTTCATGTTTTACTTTACTTACTTACTTATTCTTACATACATGTACTATGTACTTATTCTCACTAGTAGTATAGAAATGCGATATATTCTTTTTCTATGAATTCAACATCATACAATTTGTAAGCACTAACTGTATTACTTTTCAAAAGTGGAGAAGACTTAAGTGCCGGAGCGGTATTACTAGAGCTTGAACTTCAAACGAACCAAGTTATATAAGCATAGTAAAGGAATTAAGTTTGCTTATACCCAGAAACGATTTACAGCTCTGCTGCAGTACTTTCTTTTTCAAACGTTAAATTTCACGTCCATAAGGTACTTCCTCAGTACTAGTACTGTGCCAGCCGTTCTAACAGTAACATAACCGCAATGCTTCGCAACATTTTCTTCGACAGATATCTTTCCACGGTCCTTTTCAATAGTGACCACAAAAACAGCAATATGGAGCTATGCAGTGCAGTGGTTGTCGTTTTGATCCTAAGATCATGCTGTTGTTGTTACTGAATGCTTTTTTGTTTACTTTCCGTGACTGCTACATGTTAAAAATAAATCGTAGCCGTAAATATAATGGGAAGTTTCGTTCATCACCTAAAACTCAACCTGCCCCAGTCTACCAAAACGAGAGATGTTACATAATATTTAAAACATGAAGTTTGTCGATAAGAAAGACTGAGAGTGGCAATGAGTATAACAGCAAATTTGAGCTGCCGGTTGTATAGAGATGGGAGGCAAAAAGATTCGGAGTTCATTAACTTTTTTTTTGCATAAAAAAACACTTTTCTCTAAGTAAATGTATGGGCCAGGTGTTCCCAAGATATACATATATGCATACTACATACCGTGTGGAAAATGGAAAATTTCTTCTCTAAGTCTGCATGCGGCGTGAATTACCTGACTGAGTGACATGTTGTTATTAATAGTACCACGTTATTGTTTGGTTCAACTAAAACCGGATTTGCCTGAATCATTTTCGATCAATTGAAACTTCCAGAAAAAACCGCTTACAAACTTCGGAACTTTATATATTCGTGTTATTTTATGTGTTTGATCAACATTGCATAAAAGGACTGATCCGTGTACGTGAACATGAAAATTTTATAAAAAATAAAATATGTTTGCTTACCGGTCCATTGCAATCGCCACTAGGTGAAGGATGGACGCTAGTTTTAGGAAAAACAAACAGCATAGAGAAAATTTAGAAAACATATTGCATTAAATTTTATATATTCAAAGCATTGCATTAATTTTGTTTAATATTTGGAGATATGTGGTATAATACGCAATTTTATTCACCTACGAAGGTACACCCGATACGCAAGTAACCTACATACGGCTTTCGGGGTTCTTGAATACGAATATTTTGAAAAGGTTTTATAATCGGTTGTTTTAAACGTATGTTTTAATTATTGATCATAAAATATTAAGAATAAGTTCCATAAAACGCTTGTGTTTCTCAGCCTTGTAAAAAGTAAGCGTTTCGGAGTGAAGTCGTAGATTCACGTACTGTTGCATATTAATGGAATTGTAAACTGAAAGAAAATGGTTTAAGACGAATATACATAAAACACCAGGCATTGGCCAAGGACAATTTAATTTACGCTTACGCTCAAGTATTGGTAAGCAATGCAGAACTGCGTCTAAAATACTTAATAAACGTCGTTCCTTGAACATACGGCCAAACCAGAAATTCAGTTAATCGTCTATTTAATTGATTTATAAACGGTGTAATTTCGTTATTGGTGAAAAATAATCGATTAACACTGAAAATCGTGCAAAACATTATAAAGCGGAGACAACCAATACAATGCAGACCAGAATTCTCTAATTACGTTCAATTTATTCGTTTAAACGCACATTTGATTACAAAATCATCGGTTTCAGAAATCAAGTTTATAAATTAACTCTCCAATCAGGTTACTCCATTATGTCCAATTACTTTCTTATTATGTTATATACAGAATGTACTTTGAAAGTAGTAAATTTACAGAAACCAAACAAAAGAAAGCATTTTAGTTATAAAACCTTAACCCTAAAAAATATGCTAATGATGTGTTTACCTGTGCACGACAAAACATCAGAGCTGGTCCACGTAACACACATCCATTCACCCAACATCCAGGTTTCAGATACCTGAAAATTAAATAAACCAAATATCTGTCACCAAAGCCGAAGCCCTTATATTTACGTTGTATTTTTTCAAATAAATAGATTGGTTCAAAAATTTTAGGAACTGTTTAACAAACATGCGTTTTCATGGTTGGTATCAATTGAAGACAATAAGAGCTGCAAATATTTTTTTTAGGTTCATCTACAATATAGCATCTTGCACAGCCCTTTAAAGAAGTTAGTTGCTGTTATGCATATTAAACAAGCTTGCAAAGTAAAACTACGAAGCGTATACACTATAGAAATGTCCAGGCCCTGAAACTTTACAATTCACTGCGTTATTTACCAGCAGTCACAGTCTACTCTCAACTTTTCCGTCCCCATTGCAACTTCGCCTTTCTTTCCGGCGGTAGTAGACTTCATAACTCTGGTTCCTCTCGTTATCCTTAGTTATCTCACTTAGTTGCTCCTAATTCCTATTGCTACAATAATACAAGGGTGTAACTTGTTCTTTACGAGTCTAAACACTTTTACATCTGTGCGAATGTTTTATAACTGTGTGCATACATACTAGTTTGGGAGAAGCCAAGATATTTTCAAAAGTTACATATAAAGATGCATATAACCTAACAATATAAGGTTTTTATAGTATTTAACTTATGCGTACTTTTACTGTTTGCCACTCCCTGTTATAACTTAGCACTTCCATATCCAGCATTGCGAGTTTTACGAGCTACCACATCGTCATCGTTGCTTCATTCTTACTACACGATTTTCTGCTATTTCCGCGTGATCATCTTTGATGGCCTTACTGACGATTTATGCATACATAATGTGTATAGTTAATAGATGAGCTCGCTCTTTTGTGTATTTGACCTCACAAGAGTTTTCCTCAGTCGCTCATTCGTCTTTCTTAGTGTCTTAAACAGCAACACTAGTAAACTTCTTCCGAAAGACTAATTTCCATACTTTATCGATCATCCCGTCTGCTAACTACATAATACCAAGACAGTAAGATGGTGCCCACGATGATGATGATGAAGTACGTGTATGTGGAAAGCAGACCTTTCAGTTTTTAACTTACATTTCTTGTCTTCTTCACTCAACTAGTTTTAGTTTCGTTTATTTCTAATTTATATTTTCACTCAACCTTTTAAGCTCGTGTGCAAGCGTTCTCTGCACAGTTAACTGGCTTCTCTTCGTCGGACAAGCGGAAACGTTTAAATCACTCCTTCAGGAAATTTTGTGAGCAAATCTCATATATCATTGCCGCCTTTCAAAGTCATTACTCACGTTCACTATACTACTCGTTATGCATTCAATTGTTTTAGTAGTACCACTAACCATGCCAGTATGCTCATTGTCTTTTACAGGTTTTGCGAGTTAGGGTTTAAATTTTATAACAGTCCTAAGCTAATCTACTCAACTATGAGCATCTTTTACATGTCGTAATCCCTGATGATAATGAGAGACTTGTGAACATATGACGGGTATAAAGGCTCGTAAATCGTATTGATAATTAAGGTATATTCGACGCGTTGGGAACAAAGTTTCAATTTCCAGATTGGGCTTTTATGTATTCTCAAAGGAACTATAATAATAACAGCAATAACAATCCCCTGTGATTTCGGCTAAAACTCCGCTTTACATCAAAGAACATGGGTAAAAGGACTGGCAGCCAAGTGCCTTGAAGGAAGATAACTATTCTCACTCTTCAAATCTGATGTGATGAGTGTGAGAGCTTTAGATTATGATCAACGTGTTATGGATGCACATTCTTCATTAAATCAAGTCTTTGGAAGTTTGCCTAAATTGTTGTTTGTATACAAATTCAGGATTAGTATGCTAAATACGTATGTCCATGTGGATCAACAAGGTACACTTTGTTTGACTGAGAGTTTAGTAAACGGTTATATCTCGGTATTCTACTACATAGTCAGCTCACAAAAACGTTAAAGCACAATCTTTGAAAACTTTCGATAAAGGCATCGGCATACAATAGGTATTATTCATGTCGGAAACGAGTTTCACAACGGCTTATAGAAGCTCTCATATCAGGTAATATACATGGGATGGTCAAACCTGGATATAAGGAAAATGTTAGTTTTAGAATTGGAAGGAAGTGAGAAGAGTCATCAAGGATGAGATTGACTTGAAGTAAACAAGACGGAAAAAGTGGCTTAAAACCATTGCCAGTTTTCCGTCTTTGCTTCAGTCACTACTTGTTAGCATTGTCAATTTACTGGATGGACTGATGTCCTAAAAGAAGAAAAAGGACAAATGGAGCTCATGCATAAACATGAGCTAGCTGTGTCTTCATCTCACTCAATTGACGTGACAATGTCGATCCTTGGCCTAGGACAGCAAAGGCATTTTTGAAGGAGTGAAAGTAGTTAAGTTGGGAATTGCAGCTGTGAGCTGTGAAGTGTGAGAAAATATACATATTCACACATGGGAGCTAAGAGACGAGGTTAAGTACATAAAATGAAAAGAAATGGAATAAAAGTGCTACTGTCACTGCTGTGCGTTCGAAAGTATGTAAAGAAGAAGATTGAAAATGCGGAGAAAGCTGTGGTTTCCCATTGTTAGGCTTTCCTTCTATCAACCCATATTTATATAATATATCTTCCATCCGCATGCATACTTTAGAATAAACTAAAATGTGCCTGCATGCTTTTCATGTAAGCTTGCATGTTGAGCACTCACACACTTACCTCATACACAGCTCCCAAGGGCATTACCAGGCAAGCTACCATGAGATCTGCAACTGCCAATGATAGAATCAGGTAGTTGGCAACACTATGCAGATTCCTCTCCATCCAAATGGCCGCAAGGACGAACACATTCCCTAGAAAAACAGAAAAAGAAAAGCACTTTGTCAGAGACTTCGAGAGCGAAAACTAACATTGCATCATCACATCATCAGTATCGGAAACGGGTGTGCAATATAGTTCAATGTATGCCAACGGAACGTATTGCTATTAGACATATTATGTAGGCATAAATTTATTATGCTACATTTTTATCAACAATATAATATACTCTTTTATATAACGTTGGGAAATATGCATTTTAATATCATATTGGGTTTTTGTCTTTTGTGGATGCCATGAGCGTCTGAATTCTGTATCAAGCTCGTGTGTATAGCCAGAAAGGGTTTTGTGTAATCTGTATTATGGTTTGTTTGGTCTTAACAAAAGCTAAATAGACTTTCTCCAATGTAAAACCTTTATCACCAAAAGTGTTTTCTTTCTTTCAGTGTTATCATAGAAGAAAATGCTCATCATCATCATGACTCAAATAATAATCTCCACACAAATGTGGCCGAACCCAGTCGAACGCATTACATTGACAAAGACAAGCCTGCCACAAGGTAAACGACACACCAATACATGGCATTTTTAATTACTTTCACGCGCTACGCTGTTTTTATAATGCAGTGTATCCAAACATAGTTACTATAAGTATAAAAAACTTCTATTGAACAAAAATCATTTTGTCTGCTACTTGAATATTGCGTTCTTTCGGGACGTATGCTACGTCTGAGATCTTTGTACACATGCATATATACAATACTAGCTATTTGTGTAAGCCAGCCGACAAAGCTGGCATGATCTAGGGTTTTGCACTTTCCTAAAAACCTTACATTAGTTTTTAGTTTTAAACTTTTTAAA
>JAHZNG010001178.1:0-11720 GCA_027744375.1 Orchesellides sinensis | reverse complement strand
AGAAGGCTAACACTTAATATAACAAACCTTGTTGTCTACTTGTATTTATACAGTAAAAGTGAATGCGCACAATACGTATTTCTATTAACAGTTTACACAACAGTATTCTAACAAACACACACAACACAAAGATTATTTTGAAGGAACAAGAAGAAAATATTCATCTACGATGGAGGAATGTGTGGCTAAAAATCCCTGAAAATCCAGCTTTTAGCAGAGCATTATGGCCATGAGTATGCATTTGCTAATAAATGAAACTCACACTAAAGTGAAAGATTCTTTCTCACTTATTCTGTGTATTTTAGACAATGACTGGACTTGGTCAGTGAGTGACTAAAAACTAACTGCGATCATCAAAATAACCTCCATTCTCTATCTATCCTGTGGAAGGTGTTGGTAGTTGCGGCGGTGGTAATCTTTTACGGATTGGATTGGAGGAGAGAAGAGAAGTGTTTTGTGAAGTAGCATCATAATGGAGACTAGAACAATATTGCGGTTTTTCGGTTTTCCATGTTTTACTTTTTATGTTTTCAAACAACATCACTTTTTTATTGCGTGGTAGTTGCTCCTGTGGCTAGTATTACATACATGTAGAACAGGGATTTTATGCTTGTAATTTGACATAAGTTCATACACAAAATAAAATACTCTATAAAAAGCATGTAAAAATATACCGAACTGAAAATAATGTCGTGTCAGGCAGGATTAAAATGACTAGTCGTATACTGTATAAAACACGTTTTCTTCAATAAGGATTAGAACAATGCCAGGAATTTAGTGGAAATTTTTGGAAGCTTGAACTGGTTTTTACCATTTTGACCACGATATTGTAAAGTTCAAATTTTTACCTCTCTCTTCTTATATGAATTTTTTAAACATTTGGATCAATTTCATTTTTTTAATGGTTGTAATTTTTTGAATGATACATTTTAAAATCAAATGCCATCTTATAGCCTATTTGGCGTAATATTAATTAATACCACTTGAAGCTAATGGTAGGCAACCCTGTTCTTTCCAGTCTTCATCTTGCAGTATAGTGAATCAGCGCCATACTTATATATATACTTGCATCTCTATCCTATTCTTAAAGAAGGCCAATAGAGACCAAATATTATGCTCTCTGCATACAAATCTACATCGCAGCATTATTTTTCACAGTGTTAGTTCCAGGTTTCAGGAAGTGCTTTATAACCTTCCGCAAAAAAAATATATGTAATACACATAAGACATACAGACACATAGCCTAAATTTGCGTTATGCATTATGTACATTCTTTTACACTGAATCATTCAACTTGATTCATTCATTATTCATCCTCATCTGACCTCCATTCAGGTCTTTAATAATAATAAACAAAAGAAATACGTGTGAAACACCATATATTTTACATTTGAGAAAGAACGTCAAGTTCCAAGAATCTTTTGGATCGACATGGATTCAGCGTCGGCTTCACTTCCTCCTTCCAATACGTTATAAGTTCTTTACTGTGGGTTTCCAACCGGAGGAGAGGAGAGCGGCGACTATTACGATTGCTGTCAGCATTCTAACCTTACATCAAATCACCATCAACGTTTTTCTTTCCTTCAAGAATCTAGGCTAAATGGCTTAGTCAGGTTAATAGGAACAATACATAAAACACCAGCATCTTGTTTTATTCGCCTTAAAATGGAGTGAAAAAGCCGGAAGATAAAAGAAAAGGTTATAAAAAAGTATTGTGACCTCTTGATGTTGTGTAATATACAATACACTTCAGTTTCTTTTGATAAACCCTTTCTTCACTTTTACAGCCTTATTTTTCAACGCTTTCCTGACTTCCCGGAAGATAAAGCATAACACAGTTTTATCTTACAAAAGACGTTTTTAAATGAAGACAGTAAACAATGCAGAGCACTAAAAAGTCGCATAAGAGTACTAGCATAGAGCCCATCTTAAACTTGGGATTTTATCAATATAATACGTTGTACATATGCCATGATGAAATTTCTTGTGAAAAAGAAAGTAAAAACAAGAAATACATGCGGCAAAAGGCTTGTTGCTTTTCATGGCTGTCCTATATGTCCGTTACTGCAGTAGTAATTTTGAACCATTTTACTCTATAGCTTAGCTTCATGTAATTTTTAAAACTAGATGCATTCGTTGTGTATGTATGGATTATATATACAAAGTTACGCAAGGTACCTTTTCTGCGGTTAAAAGTTGCAAAAGCTGTAAAAGAGAAAGGAGGAAGCTAGTGTGAAAGAAAAACAAGTGAAGCCAGTCATGAGGTCGTGACAGGTGACAAATAGAATGTCTGGGAAAAGGCAGAGGAAAAAATTGTGGAGGAGCTGTGGGGCAGTTGACCAGTATTGCAACAGCAACCTCATGTGCACACGTTTTAATGCTAGAAAGAGGAGTAGGGGAAAATGAAAAATAGTTAGTATGAAATGGAATAGTGGTAAGACGTCAGTATAGTCTTTGAAACTCCAAGATGAGCAGTGGCGAAAGAGATAGCCAGTCCAGTGAGGTGCAATGCAGTAAAGCGTAGGCTTAAATAAAAAAAGTATGTTATGCAATACAAATACACGGATGACTGTAAAGATTGTGAAATACAGAAACCTATTTTAGAAGACAGTGGCGAAATCTGGTAAAAGAGACTGACGACTAATTTTGGTTACATGCATGTGACGTAAGGTTCCTGCAATTCTTTCTTAATTGAAGTTAATTACAGATTTTCTTTTACCGCGTTTAAGACATATTTGCAATGCTAAACTTAGAATATGGATTAGTCAATTTTTACTCTTTGATTATATGAGATTCGTGAGATTGAAACTTAAACAATCGTATTGCTATTATTTTGGTTCAACATGAATCGTCCCTAATCAGTAATCATACGAACTATTAACAGAAAAAGATGTATTCTGAGTAATATTAACAACTGTTTTACAAATTCCTAAATCTTTAATCCGTCCAATTTAAGATGGTTTAAGTATATAGTGGAACTTATCTGTGAAATACGAATCCTTGTTTTATTAATGCGAAATAAACACTTCAAATATTTACAGAAATGTTTGCGGTGAACGTAAGTAAATACATAATCTGAGTTAACAATAATAATATGATACGATAAAACAAGATCAGTTTCCCAGTAGAAACGATTAGAAATCGTAATTCGTTTGTTTATATATGTTATAAAGTTTTATTTCTGCCTATGTTGTTAAATAGAAAGAGCATCATTTCTTATCAGCTTTATTATTTCTATGAATTATACCATAAACAGCAATGGATAAGCGAATTGTACCCTGATACTGATAAGAACATAATATTGCTTTGTTTTTCTCCCGTACATATATTGCACAGGTATATAAATAGGAACTTCGCATAGTAAAAAATTAGTATTCCCTACTTTTGCTCGTTCTTTGCAGAGTACCATTTATCAAAACGAATTATCCTCCATCTTATATACACATAATGTTATTTCTTAGTCGTGTTAGCATTCCCATTATGCTCTGGGTAAGCCTTTTCCATGTGGGTGAAACATCTCTGGAAAATAAGAGCATTTATCACATACGAAATTCGCTTGACAAGACGGTAAATTCCTATTTCATATTTAGACAAGTGAATGATTTAATCATTGGAAAAATTAATGTTTAACGTTAATATTTTCAGTATCTTCTAGTAAGAGAAGGAGGAGTTCCTTGCAAAAGCATAGGTTCAGTTGGTACTACCTCCGCTTTAAATAACATGTCATCAGCGTATCGTTGGATTTTTTCCAACGTATCTATACCATCAATTGGTTAGTCAAGAATAATACATAGATGTAAGTATTTTTTAAAAATAATTAAGAATTTGTATTTACTTGAATGGAGTAGAGTACGCAATGTTAGATGTACAGAGCGATGGACAACTACTTGAGATTAACGAAGTGTCGATGACTACAGACAATGGTCCTTCACCTTGCTACAATGTTTTTCGGGAGTATAAGTTTATTCCTGTTAGTGAAAACACTTTTCGGGTGAAATACTATAGAAGTGACGAAGACAAGAACTGTTTAACTGGCAATGGGTACGTTATAATTGTTAATGATATATTCAAACCTCGTTATTACTTAATTTATCATAACGCCAAATCTTTTAATTTATATTGGAAGAGACGGGAAAAGGATTTCATTTATGGATTGCATTTCCAATAGGAAGAATCAGGAATGGGAATTCATTAAAGCCTAAAATCTAATGATAGCGTATGAATTATTGCTTCTTAAAAATTGTATAAAATGTCATGCTTAATTTTTAAAAATTCAATAAATAAAACTACATTTACTGCAACTATGCGGGAATTTAGCTCATTGATTAGGTAGACAACTAAGTATCACAAACTCGTGCAACAATGATTCTATGTCATGATCTCATTAACTTCCCAATTAGTATTCTAACTGCTTGTAATTGCCATATATTCATCAACTATGCGGGAATTTAGCTCATTAATTAGGTAGACAACTAAGTATCACAAACTCGTGCAACAATGATTCTATGTCATGATCTCATTAACTTCCCAATTAGTATTCTAACTGCTTGTAATTGCCATCTATTCATATTCATAACCCTAGGAGTTCATTACACATCATGCTAATGCAAATCATGAGCTTTCTGCTTATTCAGATTTTTAATAATTAAGCTCCGGGTGTGTTCTTGTATTCATATTCATTTATGCAGCGCATTCAATTCCTGACCATGGTGTTTGTCCAGAATCCAGACAAAACAATGGAACACAATACTACATATGCTTTCTAGCATATTTTATATATGATTTTAATGATTTAATCAAAGGGCTTGCAGAGCAACGACATTGTGGTTCTATGTTTATGAGAAGTTATCCCTACCAATTTTTCCAAGAGATAAATCTACCCAGCCGCAGCCTGACCTGATGTTATAATGGGCCCCAATAACAAAGTAAGCCAAAATATTGCTTAGTCCAGTTTTACGTTTAGAACGCTGCAGTCAATCATTCTGAAACACACCGTAGGTCGGGGTCATCATGACGTGTAGTATTTCAAAGCTGCAGGTGCTTACCCTCTTAATGTTAGTGGCGAGTCAGAAATCTGTACTTGGGGCAAAGCCAGAAACTGAATTAAAAGACTACAGGTTGTACGTTATTCAGAACGCTCAGGATAGAACGGTAGACTGTACTATTTCTATTTAAAATCAAAAGTAAATGACTATTTCAGATCATATCCGTTTTTAATCAAAAGTGTTTGGATTTTGCAAATAAAATGTAGTACTTGAAAGCGATAAACAACGGAGAAATATGTGACAGACGGGGAGAAGTCGTTACGACAAGAGTTTTAGATCAATATTCTAACGCTTTCAGGTGGCGCCATAGGTTGTTGACCAATGGTAAAAACTAATATGAAGTTTTATAAAAGATTACTCTCGAATTTGTGGATGAGCTTACTTAGATTTTGTAAACAATAGGTAAAGTTCATCTGGATATTGACAGTCACGACTTCAAACTTAATGAATTGACCATGCAGGAAAATTTGGTAAATTGTCACAGTGCCTTGGCAGAATATGAGCTTACACATGTAAACGAAGACACTTACAGGGTTAAAAATCTTCATAATAACAAGTGCTTGACTGGAAATGGGTATGATAACCAAGTTTAATCTTTAAGATTCCAATAAAGAACCCATTAATTAGAATAATATTATTTTACAGAATGGGCCAGAAAATTACATGGGAGTACTGCCAAAGCTTATGGCGCAACAAAAGGAACCAATTTTGGAACTTCATTGATATCGACAAAGAAAATCTTTTTAAAGACAATGAATGATTAAAAAACATAAGTATCAAAATTAATATTTATTAACTGGACATTGACCATGATATACATAGTAAACTTGATATTGATAACTTATAAAATTGAATTTTTTATTTAACTGCATTGATTATTGTGCGTTATACGCTCATCTTAACAGTTATTGAATCAATACAAACTCTTTTTTTTTATACAAAAGCACAATTTAAACTTACAGACGACAACTTATCGCGTAGTTTAAAGTTTAAACTTAGGGCGATGATTAAATGGACAAAGGGTGGTAGTGGTATTTCGTTTCGATTGTCCTGGAAATGTTACGCATTAGTTTGATAAAATACAAAATTATATATACTTTTGTAATTGACCTTCAGGAGGTCCCAATCAGAAGTAATTGCTTCATATCCTAATGTGCTTATGTATGGTTTTGGTTTCGAATTTGATTTCAAATTGATTTGTTTTGTTTGTAAAAGTATGCATGCTAAATTCGATGTAGCAGTATGAGTGATCTAATTCAAGAAAAAAGAGTTTACACTGTTGTCTTAACTGGAGGTATGCACAATATGTTTATAATTTTTGCATTCAAAATTGATCGTAATGAAGTAATTCTAATCTGTTCCTAATACAATGATAAGCGATTTACGAGAAGAACTACAAGTTGCTTTCCACCATGACCTGATTAACACAATGATTCAAATTGAAAACATGTTCCATCGTATTGCCAACGGTCTCCCAGACCAAAACATACTTATAATTTGTGACAGAGGCGTAATGGACCCATCCGCATACATTAGCAAACAAGCATGGGAAACAATTTTGAGACAGAATCAATTTACCGAGGTTGACTTACGAGACACACGATACGATCAAGTGATTCACCTTATCACAGCAGCAAATGGGGCTGAGAACTTCTACTCCATCGGTAATAATCCATGTCGGAGTGAGGACATTCACGCAGCAAGAGCTTTAGATGGGCGGACATCTCAAGCCTGGATCGGTCATCCTTATTGCTTTCAATGCTGCTTATCCCTATAGAACGTAATCAGTATTGATCGAAATGTCTTTATGGGAGTCTTCACTACAGACATCATTAACGTTGACCCCAATACCAGAGCCAGAACTTCTACTCCATCGGTAATAATCCATGTCGGAGTGAGGACATTCACGCAGCAAGAGCTTTAGATGGGCGGACATCTCAAGCCTGGATCGGTCATCCTAACTTTGAAATAATAAACAACTCGACAGACTTCCAGTCCAAGATAAACCGCATGATTCAGAGTGTATGTAAGAGGGTGGGCGTGAATCTTCAGAAGTTTGAAAACACTTCGAAGAAATTCAAGTTTCTCGTGCTGGGCCCATTACGTCACCACGAAGGAGGTACCGAGTTTCCTGTGGAATACAGGGACTTTTCGGTTGTTTACGATTATCTCAGTAGCAGTGACCCAAATGTTCGTGCTAGGCTGAGGAAACGGGGGACTGATGGGGCTTGGACGTATTTACATACCATACGACGTCCCGTTGAAGGTCAATCTATTGAACACAAGTCAACAATCAGCAAACGAGAGTATTACCTGTTGATGAGTCAAAGGGACACAGAGCATTTGACAGTTCACATGACACGCCGTTGCTTTCTCTATCATGAACACTATTTTCAACTGGATATTTATAATAAACCATGCCACTCCAGGTGTAATGACCTGGTTTTGCTGGAGACGTATAGCTGTTTAACTATAGCACAGTTAAGGGAAAGACTTCCCCCATTTCTTAGTCTGGGTGCGGAGGTGAGTGGCGACCCACAGTATTCCATGTTTAACCTGAGTTTGAAGCGGGACTGGGAAAATAATGAGTTGTTCAGTAATGTAGCAGCCTGCAGAAGTTCTGGCTCTGGCATTGGGGTCAACGTTAATGATGTCTGTAGTGAAGACTCCCATAAAGACATTTCGATCAATACTGATTACGTTCTATAGAGATAAGCAGCATTGAAAGCAATATATAAATAAATTCTCAAATATAAAATCGGTGCATGTGTACTAAATTTTATTTGATGTATTTTTTTTATATTATTCTTTACAAGCTCTTATAAATTACTACTAGTTTCGATTGCTGGAACTACCGCTGCTCACCTGAGTAGGTGATCCTACAGATTGCAGCAGAACAATTTCTATTGTGAAAATAGCATTAATGACTTTAATTAAGAATGGCTTGTTAAGAAAAAAGCAACCCAAGCCACTGAAGCCAACATGATGTCCTGATGATACTTGAAGCTCCAGGCGATGCACCTACAATTTACAATAATAAAATATATGTTTTCTGTTTTAATCAAGCATGCTTACATGTATAAAACTTGTACAATAATTAACAAAATTACGTCAGTCTCGTAGTAGTCTTCCCTTGGGCAGTGTTTCAAAACGTCCAAAACTTTTCTGGCGTATGTGTCAATTTTAGCAGCACAAATGAGAGTCGTCATAAATTGCACAATTTCAACGGAAAAGCTTAAGGTAAACATAAATGTAGACATGTTGATAGGAGTTCCTCCAGATAACGCCCTAAACAACTAATTATTGACATACTCTTATATTTGAAATTTCATATTGTTCATTATAGGTAGTTTATATTTTATATTTAATTATCATTAATTCTATGCATCTCACCATTGTACATATGGTGTAAATACTTTGAGTGGTAGTAGCAAAAATTAAGGGTGAGAGAAAGTTGTTCATCGCTTTCGCAAGTGAGCGAATTGCTTGATATTTTTGTACCAATCCATTCCAAAATTCTTTATCTTTAAAACGATCAAAATAGCATGAGTATATTTTTAAAGGTATATTTGTATATCATATTATTATAATTTAAGAGTTTCACGTTTTGTTTAACCTCACCTTTACTTGGCAAATCACTAAAATAAATTTCTGACAATGGACAATTTGTTGAGTTCTCAATCAGCGCTTTGAACTGAAATGATACCGCCCGGGAGAAGAATATATTACAAAAGGTTGAACAAACAATCTTGGAAATGCCGTGAGATAATACATAATGAGTTCAAACACAACAAAAGGTCCACTGTATGGAATAATATCTTTATAATGCCGAAAAATCGCTTTATAAATTTTTTCCAAGGCTGGCATATTGGAATTCAGACCTTTAACAAAAAGCCGTTCTTACATTTTAAAAACAATCTTTTAAATAATGCGGCATTAGAATCAGAAATAACAAGTTATAAATAATTTACATACTAGAGTTGCCATCCAATCTCTTTGTAAAGTCTGTTATGAACAAGCATCGTAAAAGAATGTGAGGAATGAGTATGGAGGCAGATAAAACCCAGCAGGTTACACCAAGCCATGGATCCTTTGCCAATTTAACTTTTGAGTTGACAGTAGCCCATTTGTCGAATATCTTGAACAATTTGTCGGAGTTCCGAATGAAATAGATGTACCTTCATATCCACACACAACAACCCACATATAAGCTTACTAGTTTAATAACTCAAAATATTTATGTTAACAACAGACTTAATTGAAGCTTGCTAACAGGAAAGTTGTAACCATTGAATAAATGAAGAAATGAGAACCCAACACGTAGGTCAAAACACCCGACTGGCCTTTATTTAGATTGACCACAAATATTCCTAATATAATAGTGTCAAAACAGCACCAACAAAACATGAGTAAACTGAAGATCATCGGAATAGAGGAAAGCCTGTGATATTTCAATTATAGTAAATTATTATTATTTTGACGTATGGCGATTTGAAAAATATTAAATTGAAACCTACCTAAGCTTTTTGGGTTTCTTGTATGATAAATAGTTGGATCTGTTACATGGTATCACCATCGTTAGTCTTGCAAACGAGAGCAACGGCTTGAAGCCATCATATAAATCATCTTGTTCTGGTGAAGGCTCCATTATCACGTGTACTTTCACAGGCTTAAATATTTTTGAATTTCTTTCCAAAATGTCTTGTTTACGGTGGAGTGGGTCTTTCGCAAACCTAGAAGTCTTGTTTGTTGGATACATTTTTATACTCACCTTTTTGTTTACCTTTATTTATGTTCTTAAAATATTTTTTTAAAGAAGGAACATATGCACGCAAAAATATATAAATAAAAGCTGTCCACTTACATATTTCATGCAACTAGACACCAAAAGTTTGAACTTACATACATGTAAAAACAAAATGTACTGGTTTTAATGGATCAGATTACATGTAAACGACAAATTCTTATATATTACACACAATGTAAAGGCGATGAAAGTAATGTACTTAACCAATATCCGTTTTATCATCGATCGATTACGTTGTTGGATAAGCGGATAATTATATGTAGAATAACCAAAATCCCTAGCTTGATTGAAAACGGCTGTAAGGAGATTTAATTTCTAGAAACTCTTAGAGTATAAGCGTTTTATACAATTTAGAATGCAAACAACATATTCAAAATTTCTCTACTAATTTAACAGTAGAAATACCATGTATTCTTAATATCCCAAATACCCGCGATTGGTTTGCATTTCTCCACGATGATAGTACATATTTACATATTGTGACAATTAACAGGTCACTGGATATGAAATATTAACTCAATATTTATTTGATTTGCTTTTGAAAAATAATTACTAACATTTTAAATAAGAAAGAATTGAAAGGCAACTTAGATCCATCATGTAGAGGTGTAGGGTTATTTTATGCATATATGTATAAATCTTTGTAATTTGTTCGATTTTTCGTTTCAGTCTTATAAACAAACAATCTTAAAAAAGCCACAGGAGAGCCAACAGACTAGAGTTAGTATCGGGTATACAACTTTCATATAATATATTTATGTCATAGTTTTGAACAAATATTTGGAGTGTCCTGCCTGCCAGCAATTAGCAATAAGGGCTTCCTTTTGATGATCAATATTATATGGCTGAAATAATAAAATGGTAAAAAATACATTTACTCGGAACATTGGCTCTATAGAACCGATGGCTGAATATCCTGATATGCGATGACGATGACCATGAAGCCCTAATAATGAAAGTAAGAGTTTAATGTGTTTAAATGCATGCATAATGTCGTTTGCCTGGCACAGTGTGGCTTTTTGTGACCTACAGAACCAGTACGAACTGTCTCATCCATCCCTCAAGTCCATTTAAGATGGCTATAGAAGGTTTGACGTTTACAACGTGGGTTGGCTGGTTAATAGGAATATTCATATTAGATACCCCTTGGGGTCCCCCAAAACTCCAGTCCTGGTTCTCATACAGTGTACTCCATAGTATAATATGTATTTCAAACAGTATACCTACTAATTTTTATAGATACCACAGTAAACTCCTCCAGATCATTTTCCCTTGCTGAACGGAATTTACTTGCAAAATGGATGACAGGATTGTCATTTCAACTAGAGATTTTAATGTTTGCCCTTTACCGTATATACTTCCTTTTCAATGCTAAGAATATTGCAAACTTTATGTCAGAAATCTATTACTACCCTCTCTCAAAGCCATCACAACTTTGGAGAAAGTATCTTAGTGTGGAATACGTGCTCACAAATCAGATGCTCACAATAGCCATCTACTTACTTTGGGCAATTAACTTTCCCGTTGGCATGTATAAAAATTCAGGAGTTGTATCCCAACAGATAAAAACTTCATGGATAGCTTCAGTACTTGGGTCAGTAGTCAGTAGGTTATTGAATAATTTTTCTTGTCTTCGCACTCATACCATTAAGGGCCCTTCAAAACTGTGTATCTAGTATGCTCCTTTGCTTTTCCTATCGGTTTAGTCAAATATTTCAAGAGTTTGCTGATGACACTGTCGACATTTTACATCAAATTAACGAATTTCAAGACAAAGAAAAAGATGATGTCCAAAAAAATTTGAAAATTAAATGCGTTCGCTATGAGATACTTGTGCGGTTCGAAAAGATTAAGAGACTATTTAATTT
>JAHZNG010001177.1:0-18699 GCA_027744375.1 Orchesellides sinensis | reverse complement strand
AACACATAACGTAACTTGGTCAGTATATAAAATATGGAATAATGCTGATGGTAGGAAAAACAGAAAACATCTAAGGAATATAATTTACGTGGAAATGAGGATTTTAGTTGTAAACGAAGCATTTAAAAATATTGCTAAAAACCACCGTTTATGTTTATGCGTCTATAACATCCTAAATGCATATAAACATTAAATATCCTCCAATCATATACACAAAATTATATGTCTATTATTGCAGCAACCTACACATTTTTTTTCTCATCTTTTGAGATTCTTAATATTATTATGAGTTGACGACTTGTGTGACACAAAGCTACACAAGACGGTTCATATATGGAAATCGAACCAAAAGTGGCAACTGTTTAGGCTTCCCCTTCGATCCATTCACTTCACTTTTTATCCCACTAAACAACTTCTACTTCGACCAGTTAGTTGCATCAACTGCAATCGTCATGTAGATATGGTCGTAACACAACCCAATACATAGGTATATTGTAGATAGTTCATGGTGCATATATCGAGCAGTGACTTGTTATTGAAAAATTATGGCCTATTCCCTCTGGTGATTGCTGCTCGTGTTGTATAATACCTTGTACAGTCGAATAGAGTCAACTAATACATCAAATCATGCTCATTTCATAATAGCCGTTGCATTAGTAGCATCATACCAAACTTAGCACCTTATTAGCTATTCCAAGGAAAACTTGTGCCCCTTGAGTGAGCCCTTGCATTATAGTTTGGTTTGATTTTGTGTAGTGTTCTCAAATGAATTAAGCTGGAAGTAGATGTGATACCGTGGGAAATTACTAATGTGATATCATAATGGCGATTTTAAACCCGTGTTGCTGTATCACACTAAGGACTGGGGCTAAGACTGTTGCCGCGATTGACATCGTGAGTTGCGCAGTCTACACACACATAGATTTGATACGCTAGGAATATTCTGGCAGAAGTTATCTGGTTTTATTTGTTTTTATTCAGGTTGTGGCCGTCATCCTTTTAATAATTTTCCTTACGGACTTAATCCTCACAATTGCAGACAATGGTAAAGCTGAGATAACAACACCATTACCTTTGTCCAGTTCTACTGACACTACTACTGAAATTGACTACAATTGTGAAGAAGAGGATGAATTGAGTTATAAACCAAATCTCTTCATATCTTCTTGCAATGCATCAACAATCTAATATGAAAAATTCCCATGAAAAACTCATGTTAACATAATTATTATTCTGGTAAATCTGTAGGTGTAGCTAGCGTTAGCGGCTCTTATGTGACTAGTGGCGTGTGGACCATCCTTACCGTTTTCTTTGCAACCAACGTCGGGATCTCTGCCTTGTTATACACTGGTGCCAGAAATGTATGCAAATATATTTATGATAGGTGACTTGTCGGGTTTCAGGGTAAATTGCGAAGTATTCCTTATGAAATGAATTAATTACCGTTTACAGTACAGCATCAGAAGATGCAAATGGTGGTTTTACATCCAGACGGTGATCACATCCGTCGCCTTCCTTGTACTCATTCTTATCATTTGCTTCCAAGTCTCATTTGGCCTACTTGTACTTGACCTGCTCCATTTGCTGTACCGGTTTTATACCCTCTGGGTCGTCTACCTCTTCATCGCTGAGCTCACGTACCTGGACACTTTATGTAGCTTGAATCATAACAAAAAAGGAGCTGGAATGATGTACAATGGACAACTACCGTTTCCATCTATGTACACCCCATATTCCCACACGACTCCATATCACAGTTATGCACACCATCAACAACAGCAGTATCAGCAATATATGGACAGTGGCAGTGGTTCTGGAGTTTCTCCAGTTCCAATCTCTTCAATCGGACCACCACATTATTCCTCTGATGATGGCTTACCTGGAACCATTGGAAATGGGGGAATTGATAATCCAACTTATCTTCCTTGACTGTGTTATACTATGTATGTATATCGGGATTTTTGTATTATTTTTCCAGTAGCACATGTATAGCAATGAATTATTATTTACTATTTACTAACATTTCTCAATAATAGTAATTTTACTTACCTATGACTGTCATAATTGATCTGTAGTAGTCTTACATATTTCGTAGATTCGTCAGTAATATAATATTGCTGTCAATTAATAATCCTTGTATGTTTGGTCTCATCTTAATTCGTAACGTGTAATGTTCATCTGTAAGCTGATGATTAAAGTGGGTGTACTAAGTTATGTATCAGTGAAGTACTCAAACGTGGACCAAATTATTTTTTGCAAGTCTCCAAGCTTTAAAATATTACACCAAACCCACATGTCTAGAGAAATTCGGGATATTTTTCATCGTAGTACTACAGTGAGCAAATATAATTGGATCGCATTACAGGTCGTTATGCATGGGTGGAGTCTCCATTTATCACGGCTTAGAGAATATATACAGATGTGGGTATACATAGATCAACCGCACAGTTGTAAGTTTTACTTCCCAATTCACGTTTAGCAGAATCCCTAGTCATTTCTTTCCCATCGTATGTATATGTATGCATTATGTACATATATGTAGTTAGTGTCTAAGTATATAAATTGGCCGCATTTACAACAGTTAAAAGATGGGAGTGTCAGTCAAGGCGCATACACTGAAATATAAAATACCTAAAACCAACTTTCTCCTGTTGTAATTCCAGTACATGTAAACAGGAGAAAGTACATGTGAAACGAAAGAACCTCTGAGTATATAATGAATTCATTAACAAAAATTAGAGACCTACTTAACTATTTTGCTGCATTTACATAATATTATATTATTTAGTACATCCATCTTGCTAAATATTCAGCATATACACATATGAATTTGACTCTACGGAAGAAATATTGAAATTAAGTAGGTCATACTTCAAAGATACATAACTACCGAATACCGAATCACGCACATCACATCGGCCAGCTGTCAAAGTGAATGCATTGCACTTAAGCATGCATGCAAGCAAACTGCTACTCCAAAGTTGATACATAAGGTTTTGGCTTCGCGAGACTGTGAGTTCATGAAATGGATTAGGATTTTCTAGGAATTCAGGAGAAAGTCTACCAGCGTGATAGAACCACCTTTCCTGATCCTGATGATGATATATGATGATCACTGACTAGTAGGATTCCCACATCACGCTATTTATTGCTTGCATGCATGAATTCATCTACGGAGCTGATGCTTGCACATGTTTATGATATGTATGTTTACAATATAAATTCAGTATTATAAGGAAAGGGAAAGTTTATGTGGTTAGCTGATGATCACTGGATCATTATCTATTGTATGAATAGACTCTCCGTTAGGCAATGCAGACGACACATAAACTGATACGAACTCCAATGATGAGGGAGAGTAAAAGGAGCCACATTATTCCTACGAGACTTTTGAGCTAATTGCATCAATATGAAATTCGGGAGAAGGATTATCATCAACTCAGCTTAGAACCATCTCTCTCTGGTGGAGTAGTAGGCTGGATAAGCTGAGTAAACAATAAAAATAAGTGTGATTCCCTGTTCACATATTTTATCAAGAAAAAAAACTGTCAGAAGCGAAATACATATGAGCAGGTACCGTAGTAAAGTAATTTTATTGACTTTATTGAAGTACTAGAAGTTGTGTATGTTTGGTAAGAGGAGTGGTCCATGAAAATGTACAATTTTTTATCATCTGGGCTCAATAAATCACAAGAAAATGACACGCTGCATGAAGTCAGCCAGTGAATTGCGGAGACACTAATTGCTATTGTGTGAGGAGTGAACAACTGCTGCGAGCTGAAGAAATACAATAATATATTGCTTTCACCTTTATCTAGTCAACCATCATCCCTAGCATCATCTTCCCTATCTCAACATGTTTGAAAAGAAATGTGCAAATGACACGGAACAGGTAGGTCACCACCTTACCTCACGGTGTGCACCATTCACTGAAAGTAGCACTGTACAAGCTCTTCTGGCTATATATGTATATGTTTTTTGGAAAGCGTTTTACTTTATATTTTATTTTTTCGGTATCATTACGGAAAACTCATATAGTTTTATTTTGTCCTCTGGTAAAGCATTTCAGCATTTTTACCAGTATTCCAGTACAAGTGTTACCCTTTAACATTCTTCCAAGCAGTGCTTTCTGTTTTTCTTATTTTGCTTACAATAGAATCGTTTAAATAATATAATACAAACAATAATTGCAAAGAAATGCGTGCAGAAGATGGAGGTAGGGGGACAGTAAATCACAAAAGAAGTGGGGTAAGCTCAGACGAGCATTTGTTCCATCATGTAAATTCACATTTATATCAAATATATCAAGGGTTCCATTTCCATCCAAATTACTTTTTTTGTATAGCCAATAGAAAAACTAAATCAAATTTTAATCAAACGTGAACTGTAACTTTTAATAATTATTTAAGGGGTGCTCTTTAGACGACTCATTAAGTGTCATAGAGGAAGAACCGGATGAATGGCTGGAAGAAACTGTCTGGTATGGACTTCGGATGTGGCACGTCATATTCCTCTCCATTGGAACGGTCCTTGGCTTTGGTAAGCGTCATTTTTCGGCATTGCTATTGTTGCTTAAAGCTAAAGATTCTTTAACATTTTAACCTGTTTGAATATCCAGTTATTCTGCTATGCTGCTGTTTCAAATTTCGAATTCCACGAACGAAGCAGGAAATCGAAGGGGACTACATCCGAAGAAGAATCATGCGAAAGTTTCGAAAACGGCTTAAGGCTATTCAAAATCAAGAGCTTGATGAAATGGATTTGAAGAAGGGTAACAGGCTTATTGAATTTTTGTAGCGTGGTTAAACAGTTATAATTTAAAGGTAACAAGCTATAAATGTAAAGTGTTTTTTTAATTGGTAGCACTAGACAAGATAAGAACAGAACTCAAGTCGGACACAGAGAGTCTCCAGCAGTCTGATGTGTTATCAGGTGCCACGCTTAGCTCCGCTGGAATTAACGCAGGTCCAGGTTCTACTTACAGAAGAGCGTCTCAAATTCATATTGGTATGCAAATATAAGGCTGCATAGCTTGCAATTTAATTTCTACATGAAGTTTTTTTTCACATTTACAGACATTAGTTTGGAGGACCTGCGCATTCAATCACTAGGTCTAGGAGCCAGGATATCTTTAGCAATTTCTCGTTTATTCCGCCGAGCCAAAAGGTCTCCTGGCCAGAAGGATGCCAATCCGGAGGATGGAGATGCCAACAACTCCCCAGATGGAGCCGACAAGCCAACCACGGCACTAATCCCAAAACAAAGCGATTCCGAAAAGAAAAACAAGAAAGGAAAGGGAGAACCCTCTTCCGCTATAACTCCGCTGGAGAGAAAGGATAAAGACAATAAAACGGAAGCGAAAGGGAAATCCAAAGATAAAAAGGATACACCGCCGACCACAGCAGCACCAGCTCAGCTGACAACAGAAAAGGAAACAAAGGACAACAACAGCAAAAAGGGGAACAAAGGGAAAGGCGATAAGAATGGCAAAGAGAAAGAAAAGGAAAGTAAAGAGAAAGCTGCCGCAACTAAAAAGGACAAGCCATCAGAGGCCAGTTCAAGTAATAAGACCAAATCCAAAAAAGATGGAAAGGATGCTGGGAACAGCAGTACTGCTGTAAATACACCCACCGCTAGTAAGAGTAACGATGATAAGAGCAAATCAAGCAAGTAGCTTTAAAAATGAAAGAGTAACTATAAATATATCAATCAATATTTCTCAAATCTTTCTGGTTATTTGTCATTTTTATTTCTGATTCCATTTTTCTTGATTCATGTGTAGTTTTTATTCATTGGATATAATATGCATAGTATAGTAGTAGTAATAATAATAGTAATGTAATAATAATAGTAATTATAATAATGAATGTCATATCTTGATCATCATTATATATTACTTTTTTTGATCATACGTTCGAACATATACGTTACTCCGGTTAAAACTTGTATTGTTTTTTATACCATCATTGTCGAGTGTGTGTGTGTATATTATTAATTCATATATAATGATAATAACAATATTATTTAACTTAATAAGTTATCATTCACAATGAATGACTGTATAGTAGTTTGGTAATATAATATTCGTAATTACTTTATAATGACCGTAATATTTATATAGATTATTTATGTGTAGTTATTGATTTTATTGTTGATTTGCTCTTTCGTGTGTTTTTTTCTGCATCAATCATCGTCGTCACATCACATGCATGCACGTGTTCAAATAATGTTATATAAGATGACCTTTCATTATCATCCTATAGTTGCGCTATAAATTGGTATATTTTGTTTGGTATACCTATTTTATACAGCATACATATTATACAATGGTACGTGTGGAGTGGAGAAGAAAAGGTTCTTGTTTCTGGATTCTTTCAATATAAGTCAAGGTAGCTTTGTATACTAATACGTTATACAAGTTTTACCTATTGCATAAGGTATTTTATGGTATTTAATGCCAATTTTGTCCAACAAATTTATGTGTGTAAAATCCCCTCGTTACTTTCTCTTTTTCACCCAACTTGGATTATTCTCTGTGAAATTCCGAAATTATAAACTAACATGGTCTAACTACTGTATATATCAATAATATTGTGTGTAGACACCGTAGATTGTATTCATTTTGATCAGTTACACATCTGTTATTAAAAAATTACCAACATCGCCTTTTCCTATTACAGGACTTAAAAATTGCTTTCATTCCATGTACCATCATTAAAGCAACAAAATACCATTGCAAATTCATATTGTATTTCTCACTAAACAGAAGAGAAAAAAGGAATGACGTAATGCAAGATAAAAACTAAAATGGAACAAATTTGGAATACTGCATCGTATTTTTTTCCATAAGTAATCTGGATCTGAAACAACGAACGATAGCAATATCATTGTCGTAATGATGAGCAAGACCACAAGTTTTTATTACTTTTTAAAAGTTACAAGCTAATACCTAGCGTTAGTTTCTCTTCCGTATTACTTACTACAATCTACAACTACAAGAAGTATTGCCCATGTAATATATATATGTATGCTTTTTATATACCACATACAAATAACATTCCATAAATGTTTTACACACGTGTCATCTGTAATTTCACTTAGTTTTTTATTTAGCACCAGAGAAAAGAATGATTACATTTCGTTACATTTTTACACAGCTTTTTTCCTTTTATCATGGCCGTTCATAATTGTTTTGCGATCATCATGTTATGTATATTTCAAGAAAAACTACGTTGTCGGGTTTCTGGAAGCATATTTGCTGTACTTCTAAATATTTATTGTATGGAAGGAGACGACGAGCAAGACGAAAGAGGACATTAAGTTTTTCTACTAAAAGGATAACTTCTGCTTGCCAATTTCGTCCAGAAGGAACACCAACCATAATATCATATCATCATTCATTATTGAGACGAAGACAAAACACTTCCATCATGCACTACAATATATATTTAGTTACTCATCATTTGGGAAATATTTTGATAAGGGGATTTTAAACAGTCGAGAGAAAACATTACTAACTTTACATTATTATACCGTCCTACTTTGATCTGATCTTTTTTTTTAGTAAAATGCTATATCTGTTTTTAGTAATACCTCGATTTTCAATACGACGATTCAGTAAGAATTTTAAATATAAATAGGTAATAGTGTAGAACCACACGGCTAACACTGGTTACAAGTTATTATTTGTAGTGTAACGTGTTGGAAATGAAGTGTTTTTCGATGAATTTCATGGAAGCATGTTTCCGTTCACTCTTCAACAGAAAATTCCTTTGGAATGAACCAATGAACATCTTATCTTCTAGTATACTACACAGAACACTTTTGTATTCCATATTTTTCTGACAATTATACCATTATACTGCACTGCAGAATTCCAAAAAACTGAATCCTATATTACAGAGTAAACTGCATATAAACATTTTACAAATCACATTTGAAAACTAAATTTATCTTCAAAATGACCTTATCCATATTATGCCGTACAAAAACCGTTATGGTTAATGATAACTTGAAAAGATATTTTTGAGAAAAGTCAAAATCCAAAAACATTAATTGTTTGTCTGCAGAGCATACGCCGTCCACACTGACCTTTTTGTTTACTGCACAATTTGCGAAGAAATATTTTACCATAAACCTAAAAAATCGTACGTAGTTTTCCTGTCTTACAGTAATAATCGAGTTGTTTTAATTAAAGCTATAAACTACCGTATCATAAATGGAATATATAGTAATAATCTTGTGTAGTAAATATCAATAGTCGTATCTCTTACTTTAACCTTAACAATAGTAATATTATTATTACAAGAAAGTGTTTCCGTCTTACAAAGTAATAAGGAAGTTAGTCTCACTATCATTTTCGTGCTGGCTGAACATACACAAAATGTTGCAGTTCTTCACAGAGATTCCAATAATTTACATATATAGCCCAACCCTCCAACAATACAATAAAACCCTTTCAACAAAGTTTTTTGTCTTTTCGATATTTTGTTCAATTCAAAACAATATTTTTTTTTGTTATCCCTGCAAATATTTCCAAATTTTGTGCATGAACAGTAGTCACATTGTTTTTCTTCTTATAATTATTGTTGTTATTACGTAAAATGTGCAGTATATAGTACATTTTTATAGAAAAAAATGTTTCCGTTTTTCTGTATTATCGTTTATAACTGTAGTGTTTTACTTATATACGTATTTACCTTCTTTATAATAATTTGGATAATAATATGTATGTTTTCTTGTTGATGAGATATTTCTTACTTGTTCTGTTTCTTTATTTATTGACGGTAGTGTCACCCTTTTCAGTTTTGGAATGCATGTAACTATTTAGCTGTAACGTAAGGAAGGAGTTGGGTGACGGTGGAAGGAAGGTTTTTCGTTCTGTTTTGAGAAAGAGGAGAACAAGAGACAAAAATTGTGTGACGATATATATTTTTTGTCAAGTTTTTTTGTTCCTTGTCGCTCTGTACATAGTAAACCCTTTTGTTTTGTAGTTAGCTGTGTAAATTCATATTCTACTGTGTTAGTTTCTCATTTTCTGATGTATGTTAAACTGCATCATACCTTTTTACAAGTTTCTATTTTACTCAAAGGAAGCTGCACGAAAAATGAATGGCAGCAACGATGAAATGAGATGGAACAAACTATCACTTGCCCTAATAATGCAAACATTATCTACAGTCTATTTATTTAATATTAATTCTATCACCATTAATAATCTTCTTAGTTTCTCATGTTTTCCCGTTTAAAATCCGAAAAATGCAACAAATTCACGTTTTCTAACGTTTGTTACCACATCACGTAAACGCTGAAATGGTAAGGATCGTTGTAAATTGCTGTGGACATGATTTTTATACAAACCGAAGCTTTTTTGACTAATTTGCCTAACCTGATTAAAATTTTGCGGTAGCTACTTGAAAATATTCAATAGGAAATAAAGCTAATTGAAAATTATTCTCAATTGTTTTGTACCAAACTATGAACTAATCAAAACAGTTGAACTTTTTTAGCGTAGAGCGTAGCTGGCAGTGGATTCAAGAATGAACTCTTTTTCCATTGTGTTTTAAATGTAATAAGGCGTGATGACACAAATTTGGAAGATTGTTCATATCAACTGACGTAGACTTCATAATCATAAAACTGTAACAACTAATGCAATGCCAGTAAAATGGGTTTGTTTTCATGCTGCCCTAATAGTTAATTAATTAATTAATTATTTCAAGCTGGATCAAAAACGTCTATGAGGCAATAGGCTAACTAGCAGTGAAATTTATATATGTGAACAAAGACTTTAAAATATGCCTGATAATGAGCAATGCGTTATGCATGTCTGTCTCAGGGCTACAATTCTTCGTCCGTCTCCTCAAACAAATATTGCTTTTTCGTTTGTGTACAATATTACTACTGCAAAAATTTGTAACAAGTTCATAGTTATGTATCATATCAAAAAAATAAACTTACTAGCAACTTCAACACCCCCATCTGTTCCAAAAGTTAGTCAAAACTCAAGGTATTCCTCTGTTCATACAGCTAAAATACACTGAATTGCATAGTTATAACTTGTTTGTTTTCGCATGCACTAATTAACTCGTTTTTTGCATGGTCACAAACTACAAAATCGAAATCATCGCGATCCTTCTACCATATAATTTACATATATAGCATAAATATATAGCAAAACTGATGTGTTTTTAGATTTCATTCGTAACGTATTTAACGTATTGCGACACAAAAACAGACAATGACCAAACGAGCTGTTAGTTTTTTGCATAAAACATTAGTCCACGTCTAATAATAATTAATATACGTAGCATTATAATAACGTTTTTTACAAACTCTCGGTCATTGGCTAATCATATAGTAATTAATAATAATCACTGAGCAATATCATTATAACCCTAAACTGCTAGTTTAAGTAATCTTGTATCTCTACATAAGTCAATAAACTTGTTGTTATTATTACACGTGTTTTGTTGATTTAAAATGGAGCAATCAAGGTCGACAATGATGAGAATCGCTGCACAAAAGCAAATATTCTGGCAGACCATCACTTTCTTCATGTATTGCAAAAGAAGAAGGGTTGCGGGGGAGGAAGTTGGACAAAGGCAAAGAGAGCAGGAGGAAAAATCGGGTAGAAGAGAAAGGTTATCGATTGATAAAAAAATAGTTTATCAATCTTCAACCATACACACACTGTTCCGGTAACAACTTAAATGATTGATAACTTGTAGTGAACAGTTTTTAAGACGAAGAGTTGTACAAATTGTATTGCAATTTAAACACTGATTTTCAGACATAATCATAAAAATTATTGTGTAAAAGTTATTTTTGTTTTTAGCTTTGGGGAGGACGGTGTGCAAGCAATAAGGCGGTGTGTGGCAATCTATATCCTTCAGCTTTTCCTTCTTTAGACTTGTCTAAGCATAATTATAATTAAGTAACAATGATTTAATCATTCACCGTAAATAGCAATAACAGCTAAGGCTAAGGACAGTTTTTTTGGGGGTTTTCAACAAATCTTATTTGAATACATGAAAACATCTTAATATAAAGTAAATTACTCATTGCTAAATTCCTCTCTCCAGTAGCGTTTCTCGTATTCGTTAAAAGTATTAAAAGCAAACCTTAGAAGGAAATAGTTTATTGGAACCTGGATTGTAGACAGCTCTAACCGAAAACAAGCAAGGCAGAAGTTTGGTAGGAATGGAGATGATCATTTTGAGGAAAAGAGAAATGGCATTATGGAATGATGATATTGTAAAGGAAATAAGCGATATTTGAAAAATAATTAATCTAACCAATATATCCATAATTTTGAAAATCAGTGAAGGAACAGTAGCAGTAATCACTCACAAGTGGTGGTAGTTAAAAGTAGTAGTTAAGTAGTTAGCTACATAAATACGGTATTAAAGTATATAGAGATAGTGTAGTAGTAGTAGTTTCAATAGACAGATAGTTTTTATAGATTGTAGATTTATATAGATAGAATAGTATAGAACTTTATGTATAATTATCAATTATTACTAAAAATTACAGTAGTAAGTATAGTTGGTTGGTATTGTTGATCATGTGGATGATGTAGAACAAGTGGTGATGTAATAGTAGTAGTAGTAGTAGTAGTAGTAGTAGTAGCAATGTGTAGTAATTTATAATTATATATTAATAAAGAGAATGGCTAAGGAACCTGGTGATTAGCTGTGATGATGAGTGTGAGAGGAGGAGTGATGAGAGCTGGAATGTGGGTTATGACTGTGGCTGTGACTGGACGAAGCGGTGGAGATGGGGGTTCCGGGTGCGGCAAAATTTCAAAGATCAATTTGTTCAGGCTTTCAGGTTTAATTGGTTTTTATAGATTTTTGGCGTTCTTGTGTTTAATTTGGCTTACCATGTCATCGGGACCCTCGCAAGAGTGTTTGTAAGGCAGTCCCTGCTGCAAATTTGTGTTAAAACGCTGAACTCATTAAAAATGTAGAGACAGAGAGTGAGAGTGTGAGAGGAGTGGAAAGGAAAAACACATTCATACAAAGAACATACGATTAGAGTGAACTCTAGTCTATCAAATTGTGCATTATAAACACTAGTAAATTATAATGAAAAACTCTATTTTAAATCATACATTCCATTTAACTTATTAGTATTAAATATAGACTAAAAATATTGAAAGTGTTTTGTGAGTTTTACCTCAGGCACTAGTTTATTAAGCATCATTTCCATGTCATCTCTGACGTCAGGGTCCCAACTCTCATTTAACGCCAGACTCGCCGACGTGTGCAGAACTAAAAAAATACATACAAATTATATATTCAGCAAACGGTTCCATAAATTTTGAAAAAACGTATTTGCACTGCCACTTACTCTGTATATGGAATAGTCCGACAGTAAAATTCCCAAGTTCTGGAATTTGCCTAAGGATCTCCTCAGTGACGAGGTGGACACCCCGATGTTGTGGCCGTAGGTTGATTTTCCTCTGGAACCATGCAGACCCCACTTGGATCCCACGGCTCGACGAGGCCATTCAGGATCTCCTCAGTGACGAGGTGGACACCCCGATGTTGTGGCCGTAGGTTGATTTTCCTCTGGAACCATGCAGACCCCACTTGGATCCCACGGCTCGACGAGGCCATATCACATTGGCAGCAGCTCTGTTTTTAAACATTGTTACAAAAGCAATTTTTTAGTTTATTCCATAAGGTTTTTTATTTAATGATAATAACTGATATAGTTACCTCAAGAATAGAATTCTTGCCCTGCTGGCTCCCCGTATTGGAGGAGCAGACAGTTTTCTTACTGTAGCCTGCCATTTTTAGTATTTTCTTGTAAAATCAAGGGACTGGAGCCTCCACTTGATTTATTCTTGTTGTTTTTATTATTTGGGAAAGTGTCACGTATGACGCTAATGCTTCAATTTCAAGGGACAGTTTTTCTTGGTCACTCTTTAAAAGTAAGTCCACTAGCCACTAGCACGAAGGAACAAAGCCACGTGTCAAAGTTTCAAATCCCCATTTCTTATATTACGTTCTTTACAACAATCCACAAATTTCTTACATTTCTGACGTAAATTCTTAACCACTACTGTATATGCACCATTAGACAAATCAGTTTTTATCTCTGAACCACAAACGCTAAGAACAGTTTAACTTTAGATCATTTGCAGTTTCATTCATGAGCAGCACCATTGTTGTCGCTTGCCTTGGCAAAAACACCATTAAAACCATATCGCACATCAAAACCTATTCACATTTGCAATACTTGTTTGTGGACACTGGAAGAAAATAATTTGCTTTCAGTTCAAGTTTACATTTCTATTTTGGGCGGTGGGGATGATGAGGTGGACAGAGAGGTTATGTTTAGAGAAGGAGGTCAGGTCGTGTCGTATTTCCCGACAAATTTTCTTTACGCTTCCCTTTCTTTAGATTCGTTGACCCTGGACAAATTTTTACATGGCAAATTTCCTGCTTGAACAATACATATATAAAGGACGGACGTAGCAAGTACAAAAAATAAGAAACTTATCAGGAGTCACACATAATAAGTTATTGTCTATTATGTGTATTTTTTAGACAAATTAAAAACAATTCACATCTTCACATTGTAGACATGTGTCTTCTCCTGTTACCAACTGCTACCTCCAACAAAACATTTCACAAGGGTGCCACGTGCTTTGATTTGAACACGCCTTCAATCTCTTCAGCAGCATCTAAAATCACAGAGCCAGATAGATGATGTTTTTTACGAAGTGGTTTAGCTGGAAGAAGAGTTGAATAATGTAGATGGTACACACAGTCTGGAAGAGATGAGATAACCAGTTTTTTACTCTTTGTCTCACTTTGGTAGAGTATGAATGCTTGGTGGGGGCGGATGATGAAAAGTTAATCCTTTGAGTTAAAAAATTACATTTGCGATTTTGGCGAAGATAGTTTGACGAGATGAGGATGGGTTTATTGAAGATACCTTGTCTCCATTTTAACTAATAAGGAAGTGTGTCGTATTTGCGAGGAAGGATAGAAATTGGTGCAGCAACAAAATCAATTGTGATATAAAAAATGCTACTGCTTTTGGAGTAACTGGTTCAAGTGGATGGAATCAGGACACTTGAGGTGATCACTTTGTTTTAAATAGATGTTGTTTTTTCCAAACAGTTACTAAATCATTGGACAAAGAGGTGGAGTGATGTGGGTGGATGAATTGATTTGAGTTATAATGTATTTTGTAAAAAATATACTACTTGAATGTGCATATTGTATTTGTATACAACAAAGTGGAAGGAAAGGGATGAGTATATATGAAGAGTGAGTATGAGTATAATTTGATTGGCAATTGACAAAACGGAAAAAGGGTAATAATTCTAGATAAAAAACTGAGCAGTTGAGTTATACATTATGGACTGGACACAACTGACACTTTGCTTGGACTGTGAATCAAAGCTACTATCAATTATTTTTCTATAACTATGCTTCTAACAATTTAACTAGCTGACTGATTATTTTTGCGAGGCTGCACTTATTTGTTGATTGGTAATCGAAAAGAATGCTTGCTCATTTGACAAAGACCTCAATTATTCTGAGGGTGGAAATGACGATGAGTCGGGGAGGACTGATAGGTCAGTAAACATTTTTGCCAACGTGACTTCTGGTAGTTGGGTCATCCAGTACTGGATAAAGATGACACAACTTTACTTCCGTCTTGACCACCATGACTTTCATTTCCTTTGCATTTATGTTGTATTTTAACTAGAAAAGGAGCACTAATGCCTGGGAAAAATAATGGTCTTGCGGATTACTTTAACAAGAGGAAGTATAACATGGATTTGAAGACAATTCCTCCGTCCTTCCTTGTTCAATTTCATTCTCATTATCCCGTTTACAAATCCTTGTTTCCATTTTTAAAGAGCAAACTTTTCTTTTCAATTCACTTTCACACTTTCTCCTCCGTTATTCTTCCGTCATGTGTTATTTCGTTGTTGCTACATTACAGAGAGAAAGATAAAAATGGTTTTTTATTACAACAATGCTATATTACGTTTTTTTGATATAATTTAATAATACTCTGGTGAAAATAATGGTAATAATAATAGCAGTAATAATCGTACTGGTTGTGGAGAAAACCAGGCGGATGATGACGGTAACAGGACCATTTTTTATGATTATCTTAAAAACTATATAATAATAAATATATATATTTTTTGGTTGATTGGTTTTTTTATATTTTGTACATCAATAAAAAGGAATGTTTGATGGTGGTGATGATGATGATGATGTTGATGTAGTAATTCTTTTTTTCTTTTCTGCTAGCACAAAAATGTACACAGCAGCAGTAGTAGTATTTTAGTAGTAGTAACGGTGTAGTAGTAGAATAGTGTATATAGCATAAAATTTCTGCAAGACCAATGTTTTGTACAATATGGGCTATTTGTGACTTTTGTATTGTACATATCTTATGTCTATATATTTTATCCTATAGGTAAATATCATGATGATTTTATGTATGAAATCTATGTATGCATTGTGTATGTGCGTGGAATTTACTTGAGAGAGATGATGATAAAGATGATGATGATGATGGAATAAGTGGGCCAAAGTGGACTTGTACAATTTTTTTTCTTTCTCTCCACTACTGGAACTTCTTCTGCATAATATGTAGTATTCATGGGAATGAATGGTAGTGTGTGTGTATGTGTATGCTCTACACTCTCAGTACCAAGAAAGTAAAAGCAGAGAGTGAAAGAAAGGCAAGAAAAGGACTTTCTCTATTTATATGTTGGACCAAAAGAATCCCAGTGTAATACAAATGTATCTGCTTATCCAATACGTTATGTATATGTACAATTGTATGTACTCTCGCACATTCACATTACATTGTATAACATGGAGTAGAGAAAGTCACAGATGTATGCATATTTTTGATCTGTAACTGAAGCAAAAAAGTTGCTTTGTACATCACCATCTATTTTTCCTTTGCACCATAGCCCACACACATATACACGATAAGTAGCTCTCTGTACGTGTAAAATATGTGCCATTTTATATACAAGGTGGAATATAAAAAAGTGTCCTTTTCGTTTTGCTACTTTCACTTGAGAAAGGCATACAATTGAAAACATTTTTTGTTACATGATGTGTATGTATGCTGCTACTACTGCGATTGGTATGTACATATTACACTACGGGTTAAAATAGTACATTTCATGCATATGTCCTCCTCCTCGTGTTTTGGACCATTCATTCCTGTAGCTGGTTGGATGGATACCTAAAATACCTAAATGTATTAATGCTTGTAATGTGTAAGCACAAGTGTAGCAATGTTTAAAAAATAATACAGGAAGAGTAAGTAAGCAGCGGTGGTGGTGGTAAGGAGAGAGGAGATTCATATGGCTTTTATTTTCCATTGAGGCAGGCAGTCATCTAGGAGAAAGCATATTTTATTGGAAAGTGCACATCCATTACACATAGTATCTTATATGGGCTCATATGGATGTTGTTAGTGCCTCTCTGGCTGATATGGAATGTGGACTAAATGGGGGAAAATGTTGCAGCAGTGCGATGCGATGGGAATGGGAGCAAAAGTAGAGAAAGAGAGAGAGAGGAAAAAAATGAATCAAACCGAGAAGTGAAACGAGGAGGAGCAGTAGTACTAGTCGTATGGAATCTGCTGTCAGGACAGAAAATAATATTGTACGAAGTAGAGATTCATTTGTAACGTAAAATCCTTTACTCTTTTTGGTCTTATCTTACTGCCAAGAATTGATCAAACGTGGTGTGGGAATACTACGAGGATTCTTGGTGAGCTCTTTTGGAAAAGAGAAAGTGTACAATTTGTGCTGCTGAGAGTGAAAAGATGAAGTAAAGGAAGGGAGCAGACTGCAATAAAAGCGAAGGCAGACACCATACCATACACAAGAGAATCTTGATTGAAGTATAATCCCAGAATGGAATTTAGAGGATATGCTTGTAATACAGTTGGGACTGCGTGGAGAAAGCTACTGCATAATTTCCTGTGGAGATGAGATGGCCACCTTTTGGGAAAATATTGGAAGGATTAAAGTTTCGTCTATATGATATTTTATTTTAATTCTCAGATGATTCTCAACTTGAAGACATGCTGGTTCAATTAGAACAAATTCATTGTTTTCTTTTCATCCTTTCATGAAACATTTTGTTTTGCATAATAATACAAATTATTGGTTAAATCTGCTTAAACAAAGGCTTTTAACAGGATAATGATAACTTTAGGTATGCGTGGGTGGATCGCAAGAAAGTACATAGTGTATATTTTAACTTATGTTTCAATACAAACAAACACATGGTTGAAAAGAATAGATATGAGGTCCTGTAGGTGCAATGTACAGAAGTAGGAGTAAGCCGAACTAGAACATTATTCAAATACATGAACCTCTAATACCATGTGCAAACCTCTTAAAATCAATATATTGGCCCACAAGGGAAAAACTTTACGGAGCACTGGCATGAATTTTACTATTGACTTAGCTATTTTCAATGCTTTATATAGGGTTGCAGCTCATACATACATACTCGGCAAATACCGACTGGTTTAGCCTCAGAAGGTAGACAGAAAGTTTAGCCTCAATAATATACACCATTATATATGGACTTTCACTTTTCCTGTTATTCTCCATTCTTTCAGGGACACCTTTTTGAATATCCTTGCATATGGCTCGTTATCATTTTACAATGTAAAAAGACATTACATTGACGTTTGCGTTATTTTATACAATCAATTGGCTACTCGATACCAAATGCAATTTAGCTATTACCGAATTATTGATTAACAGTATTATTTAAGGTGTTTCTCTATCACAAGCACTATCAGTCTTTTGGCGTGGATCATTTATGTTTGACAAGTACTAAGTTATCATAATCCTAGAACTACAATGAATCCGATCTTCTCCAGGCGTTATAAAGGCAGTATGTGTTTTTATTATTATCGATTTTCATATAGTGTGACTAATATTTTAATACCTGGGTTAATTGAGGGGTTTTTGATTAATATTCTAGGCGGACGACCAAACATCATGCCGACGACAAAACGCCAAAACTATAAAGCTGTCAGCAGTGGATCCTCATCAACATCTCCTCACTCTGCAAGTGGTGTCATGCTACTTTCCAGTGGAAGCTGTAGTTTTGGCGAGGATGAATCTCCAAGCTGTGATGAAAGTCGACAGTTTGTTGATGGCTTAGTAAGTCCATGTGAAGAGCATGACAAATCGTCAATGCTTTTTCAAACTAAAAGCCGTCATCGACAGAATGGCCAAATTAGCAGTAAAGTAAAAGAAAGTGGAGTGCCGTCAGCTCATCAGCTTCTAGCAAGTAAGCAAAACATGTTGGCTCAACTTTCCCTCACACCACAAGAAAATCGCCAGCGAGCAAAATATAGTTCACAGCCACAAACTGGAGCCACCCACAAAATAATGCGACAGTCTGTATCCATAGAGGACTTTGGGGTACCTCTCTTAACCAAACATGTCAGCAGCAGCATGATACGAAGTCCTACTGTGCACGGGATTGGCAACAGCAGCAAAAATGATGATGACCTGGGATTTTGCGATTTGGAGGACATCGATGATCCACCAGATAGTGGAATGTCCTCCCCACCACCATTTAAACCCTCTTCAAATGTGCAAACATTTGGAAACTCAAGATACTCTCGTCCTAACCTTAATCAGCGCATATCCAAACAAGCATT
>JAHZNG010001176.1:0-10957 GCA_027744375.1 Orchesellides sinensis | reverse complement strand
TGTGTACTTTGTGTAGTTATTTACTTCTTGTAAACTAATACGAATGCCATCATGATCATCTTTCTGCTTGCTTTTTGCCACGCCTCGTTTCTCTCCACCGAGAGAGTAATGCTTCTGAAAGAAATGAGATTTTCTTGTTGCAATCTCAACCGATGAGGAACCGTGAGGTTAACCTGTTTTGTTTTGTTATACATGAAAGCCCACTATACATATAAAGTCCCGAAGATTTTAGATATAAAGGTTAGCAGTGATGAGTTATAGCTGAATTGACATGCGTTTCGCTGGTTTCACATATTTTCGGCTTATTATAATATTTGAATCGTGTTCCAGTTAATTTAACACAATGTCAAAGACTAAGTAACCAATGTCATACAAATTGAGATTATTTTCTTATCCAATTTATTCTATGCTCTTGAAATCAAATTCATGCAAGGACTACAAAATAACAAGTCAGATATCCAATCAATACAGCCGAACCAATTCCCTGTTTTTTGACATTTGAAATTAACGGGGTAAAGGACCAGACATGGTTTCTCCGTAGACGACCGCGACAAGGGAAAAAACAATGTATTCATTTGTGTTTTTGGTGTGATCAAGATCCCTTGAGTGATCATGCCTTGGTTAAAGATATCATGTCTCGCCTGAGCTTGTATTAATTTCAGCCAGACATCTACTACATTGCAACTACAATGGGAGCAGATAAGATGTAATCATAAGCATAATCATGGTACCTGATTATAATACAATACAAGTACTTCCCCAGAACAAGTAAATCTCCCAAAAGTCATTTTCAAAGACATTGTGATATGCGTAGGATGCACAGATTAATGTTAATGCACTTGCACCTTTACTACTCTCTTTTATGTTTTAGTGAAAGTAGCAAAGACAAAAAAAGGGAAATAATAGTAGAAAGCTTTAATGAACCTAAAACATGACTTCACGCTAGAAAACTTTTAACCTCAACCGCGTCATCATCAAAACTCGTCAGAGGTCCCCTGAGATCTCCGACTTTGACTTGGCTTTATTTCACTTTTTATTCTTTTGTTCGTTCCGTGGTTTTAACCAATGATATCACACAGTTGCATAATTTACTTTCTCTCTTCATCGCCTCTAACAAAGTTACAAAACCGTAGATGAAGTAAAACTATTTTATTGATAAAAAAGCGACATCAAAAAAGTAGTTAAATGAAAGCTTTAAACCATTTCTCTACAACTTTTTTATGAAATTTTTAGGAACTAGGAACTAAAAGTGACTTTTCTTGTAATTATTACATCTCTATATTTAGTTTTAATGCTGCTCTTGTCTGTATATGTGACAAGACGAACACAAATGAAAAAAAATAGGAGGTAGTACTCATTTAAGAAATACTGGGTTACTTACAACGTGTCCTGAACTGGTGGAGCAATGTGCATCCCACATTCCATATACAATAATACATGTAAAAGTGTTTTGTGACTGTGACGTTGTATGCGCTATGTACAAATGCATACCTTGTGGAAATAATTCATGTAGTAGTAAATATGTTCAATTTGACTTTTTACATCCTGCTTAATGTTTCATCGTGGGTTGACTTTTATTGTAGTTTAATAACCTCCAAGAATCTAGTCCAAACAGGAAATACAAAGGGATTATGTTTCAATGCAATCAAACCGAACTGCCAACAAATATAATTTTCGTCTGAATACATCTAATATTACATCTTTGATACAAAATGACGGCCATGTTAATAAGTTCAGTTTTGCAAATGAGATGAGGAGGAAGTAGATGGAATTTAAAGCTTATACGTAAGCTTTCAAAATATTGCCACAAATACTTAATTGTTTGAAGCTAGTTTTAAATTTCAAACCTATATTGAGTACAGACTGGGGAAACCATCTTCGTTATCAGATCGACTTTAAAATAGAATGTTTTGGGGATAATGACGTGCCTATCTTATAAATCACCAATTCAAGCTAAACTCCCTCCTCTCCCAAATCACTTTCTTTTTTAATTCCAGAAATCTTGTAGAGGTTCACAATAAAATGCCCATAGGGTGTTTTTGCCTTGTTTTTTATCTCATCTCTTAATGCCTGGAAGTGCACACTTATCCATACACTTGCGTACCACTTCTGCTTTCATAATAACTCTCATAATATAATGTAATATTTAGTGTGCAGCAGATTATTAAATGAGCAACAGTGAGGATGAAGGGAAAAGCCCAAGGTTATAATATTCCAGTTTTTCCATATTGTAACAACAAACTACCTACCACATAACATGTGCATAACTGTTCCGTAAGTACACACATAATTTTTGGTGGATTCCCAATGTTTGTTCAAAGTGTTAACGCGATGAGAAAGTTTATTTTGTATGAAGTTATATACAATGCTTTATTATAAGTACCCAACTAGTTATATCATTCTGCCTAAGATTATCTTCTCATCATTATTACATAGAGGAAGCTGAATTAAAGTGTGAAATGCATGTACGTTAATAATACACGCTGTGTTACGTTGTTAATAACGTTGAAGAAACAAGACTTGCTGCTGGGCTCCATATTGTGTGTCTCATGGAAATTCTCCAGGATCACGTCATTTAATTAGACGCAATGTTGTTACTACTGCTTCGTCTTCCGCTCGGTTGGAAATGCCACACAAAATGCCACCCCGCTGATAATTTTGTTTACTTGACGGAATCTCAGCGTGTGAAAAGTACCGTAGTAGTGCCACACATTGAAAACAGATTTAGGGAAGCTGTCTTAGGTATGAATATGTGTATTTACGCAGGCATTCCTGTAAACACATAAGGATATGTATATGCTGTATATATTTATAAATGGCTCAAATATACACACACGGTGAAAGTCATAAAGAGGGATTAACAAACTTTCTCTGCTTTCTCCACACATAAATGCTATGTGTTTTCCTTGTGTTCCAAATAAGATTTTAGAGTTTACTTATTTTGAATGAGGCTTTAGCGTTAGGAGGGGAATGTGGAAGGAGAATTTGTCAAATGAATCTTGTAGGCTACGTCCTAAGCGACATGTAGGGTTCTTGGGGGTTGTTATAAGATTAAAGACAAGGTAAAAGGGTATAAAGTGTACTGATAAGGAAATGCACGCTTGCACACAACCACAATTTTAAAGACGATCAACATCCTTGAATCAAATTCGATTTTCCTTGAAGACACTTGCCAAAAGAATTGGAAAATTTGCTGACTGATATTTTTAGGGAGTCTGCTGGCTTTGATCTATTTAATATGATGCATGACTTAGCTTGTAATGCACATTTTACATTGCATTCCGTTACTTCCTCATCTTTCATTCAAGCGAAAAAGGAGGAGAAAGTGTACGAAATAGGTTTACAAGTCTGGATGCTTATCTTATTTCCAATTTATTTTTTCAATTTGCCCAGTATTTGTATGCCTAAATATCATTAGCTGGCGTATTTACGGAATTTATCAAAATTTACTAATCAAATCTACTAATTTGTTTCTTTTTTCTCGGAAAACATTTTAAAACGATTCATCTGCTGCTGCTATTATCTGCTAAATATCTTCGGTGGCATGCTGCTTTGCTATATTACCACCTCTGCTTTCACCACCAGCACAGGGATTTGGCTCGGAGCATTATTGATGACGGGGAGGATGACAATCCAAGCGTGGATAACAATGATGACGGTGGTGGCGTGGGTGGAAACTCGCTTTTTGGTTTGGACAATGACGACGAGGATGGTCAGTCTGAATGGGAAACAGTGATTGATCCTCATCTTTACGTTTTGACCGAATGGGGTGGCTCTCAACCTTATCAAGAACAATTTCCCATTTTGCACCAACAGGTGATATACCTTATCATGATCATGACAGACTATAAGCTCCGATTATATTTTAGGAAAATGTGGAGACACGCGATTTGAATCTGCGTATCTTGCGAAGTTTATTTCACAAAAATAATGTTCAATTTGGTAGCAAAATAGCACACTCTAAAGAAGTACACGAATGGTTTATGCCAGTCCTATGTTGGACACCATGAGTTAAGTTAGAGTTCACGTGTTACCTAAAATTACGCCTGGGTATAATATTGCATGATTTTCCTATACAAANTAGCACACTCTAAAGAAGTACACGAATGGTTTATGCCAGTCCTATGTTGGACACCATGAGTTAAGTTAGAGTTCACGTGTTACCTAAAATTACGCCTGGGTATAATATTGCATGATTTTCCTATACAAATGGTACAGTTGCCTAAAGAATACAATTCCGGAAGCGCAAGCTTAAACTTCCTGGAAATAAAGTAACGGTTTCTTCGAAATTGGCTAAAGTTTAATCACGGAAGTGATTCAGTAGTACTGCCCTTTGTTCATTATATCTTTATTAGCATAAGTCAAGAATAAGAATACAATACAGGTCTAGTTTGTTTAATGAGTTAACATCATACCTGTATTCAATTCAACTTGGCATACATATGCTAAAGTAAAATATAGAAACTCTAAATTCGTTTGAATGGAGGAGTGTAGTTTGCAAAGGTAATTTTGGAGACGAGCAACCGGAACTGAATTAAGAAAGTTTGCTTTAGCTTTTGAAGAAAGCTCGAGATGATTCTTGAATGTGTAAATATTACATATCTAATTTTATATCACTGAAATTTCGAGATTCAAAAGGTGTCCTTTTAATTTCAATACGGTTATCCGGTATATTACACGCATCCTCTTCTCTTGTTAGCTTTGCTTCCGCAATAAAACAAGCCTGACTTTCTCCGCCCGCTCTTCTGTATACTTGCTTAAAATTGATAAGTTGTTTAAATATAGATCCTTACTAGATACACGACAGTATTTACAATTTCCCTTATATTTTCTGTGCTCATTTATAGAGAAAGCGGCGAAACTCTGGTACGGGTCCATCCTTATCAATAGTGAATCCCTTGGATGTTCTGAGACAGCGTTTACTCTTGGAAATTGCCAGAAGACGGATGCGGCAGTCTCACAATCAAATTATTGCTAATGAGGAGATTCTTCGGAAAATTGGGAGGCGACGGTAAAGGAAAGTTGTCTTTTAACATGTGGGAAAAGAAAGTAAAAACAACATCTGACAGAATCTTATATATAAAACCATACCATATTCTCTCCATTCAAATCCTTTCCACCGATAATTTTATCTTATTATTTATTCTTATTTTTCGATGTACATTTTCCCATTCATTTATGCCTAAAAAAGTTTTTGTCAATGGAGAAAGTAGCAAGGTATAAAGTGAATAGGATTTAAAATTGGAGAAAGTTTGTTTGCCAAAATATATAGCGTATAATATGGATCCATCCTATTATACTATGCGGTATTACTACAAAAGCCATTAATTTTATATAAGATTTTTTTATTTGTAAAGAAAGTACAGTCGTTGTCTTCTTGTGTATAAGTTTATGTCTGTTTTTAAGTACCATACCAGTATATATTGTACTATTTTGAGAAATACAAATAGGTAAATATATAATTATGCGATCCTCCATGCAATTCAATCAAAAGAAGATATAAAAACCACTGCTCCTCTGAAGTTTTCAATAGAAAATATTAATAAAAATTAGCAACACAAAATAATATGGAACATCGTATATTTTATGCTTCCCAAAATACTTTATTCATTTCACTCTGCAGTTCCAACATAAGGGCACTTGTACTTCAAAATCACTTGACGTACATATACATCGTACATATACAGCTTGCACAACAAACACACACGCCCACAAACAAACCAATTAGCATGACGCTGTTTGATATAATCAAGCAAGTAAAATATAGTACAGTTGCCTACGGTAAGACAAGACGAATATTATTTAGTGCGATGGATAGAAATCACTACAAATTAAACACACATCATGTACACATTACTTTTACTCTCATTCACTAACCATAACACAACTTTCTCTCCTGGAAAATCCTATGAAGATATATTTGACTTTTGGAACGGGGTCTCCAACAATCCAACCGTGGAACCGTGGACATTACCCAGCCAAAACTAGCAGACTTGATTAAGCACAGCACTAGCTTGTATTTAGATTACTAATGTCTAACTTACTAAATTATAAGTAAAATAGTATTTAATTTTATTTCTATTTATTGGCATTCTTAAATAATAACTTTTCCATAGTATGTAAAACTATACAGTACATGGCAAGTTTTAAAAATATCTTCCAAATCTTTTGTCCAAAAATATACAGCATTTTGTGGAATACGAAGTATAGTGTAGTTTGAACTAAATTCGGTCTAATTATTTCTTAGTCGCCCTCTTATATTTTTTGTTACTTGTGTTTGGTGTTTTTGGAAGCTTGTTTAGTATATGCATTAATGATTACATATAAATAATATAAGTTCTTAATGACGGGTGACCGTATGGGTGATTAGATGAGCATGTGATGAAAAGAAAGTTTCAAAAAGTATTTCTAGGCTAGGATATTTTATAGTTTTAGAATAACAGTAACTTTTAGAATCTTAATCTATTTTCCCTATTACAACCTGAAGGTCCGACCGAAGTAGCCCGAAGCTTTATGAATATATCTACATATGTATATATCTTATATATACTACATAAAACTGCTTTCTTAATCTTTTCTTTGAAGTAAAAGTTATGGGGTGTGGGTGCGATATGTTTGTACAAGGTGAAAGCTTTCATGTACAGTTCATAACATAGTATTACACTAGTTTAATCATACAAGTATTCAATAATAAGGTATAAATGAATCTCCCCATAGTCTTAAGTAAATCACTCTTATAAATGTACATATACTATCATCCGTGACAAATTTAGCTTTAGTGTTATAATTCTCATAGTAGTTAATTAGTAACGTACGTAGCTCTTTTTAGATGGTCTTCAATTATTTTAACAACAATTTTAAAGTACAGTTAAAACATTAGATGATCGGCATGTTCTACATATACGTAGGAATATATAATGACGCATATAACTGCACAAAAGTACACCTATTGCATGTATATAATAATAATCCTAATTATATATATCTGATAGCGTATTACACATAGTATGGTTATAATGTTCATACATATCTCATTGGACAGATTATAAATAGTGTTTTAGAATTCATTAAATTTTATTAAGACTACGACTAATACTTATGTTTCGAATCAAGTCATTTTAGTAATTTTGAATTTGATGACTAGTTACTGAACAGGTACATATTTCTGCTGTAGGGGTAGCTGCTTTTATAGAAAAGTTACAATGGAGTAAATGTACCCAGGCATTTTTAGTTACTTTTCAAGGTTTTTTAAACTACATTGTATAGACTTTGATTTGCGCTGCGCATCATGTTACTTTCCATCCAAATATACAAATATTAAATTACTTACATGGGAGACTTTAAGAAAAAGTATTTACTTGTGACTCTGCAGGAAAGAGTGCGAAAATGAGGTGTGTGTATAAATATTAAAGATATCTTCATATATATCCTTTTACTTTTAAATTAATACGAAGAGGGAGTAATATTAATTGATTTATTAAATGTACAAGAGTGAGTGTAATAAAATTGTTATTTATGTACAGTAAAAAATAATAAAGGTTGATGTTGTGTTTTATGACATTTAGATGATTGTAGAGAGGCACTGAAAAAATCTATACTTTTTTCCCTTTCTTTGATATCATTCATTCACTCATTACATCAAAATCAATATTTAATATGAACACATAAATTCATCCTTGATGTTTCTCATTTCAAATTGCAATAAAGTCAAGAGTTGATTACATCGCATTTTTGTTGCACGTGATCAGTTTGTCGGTAGTAATCCTGAAGAGCGATTTATAACGCTAATTGACCTGACTTTGGACTGGGTGTGCGCTACGATGATAAAGATGATGAGCATGGAAAAACTCAAAGCCAAGGTCACTTCGCCCCGGTATTCCAACAACGTACAGACAAAACCATCATTAGCCATGTCACAAGACAGTACGTGGTGATTTTTATTCTCTTCAGTACAGTATAATAATAGTAATAGTAGTAGTACGTTGTAGAGCAAAGAATGTTTCTCTGAAATCTTCTGGATGGACAACCCTTTAAATGACTGTAATAATCCTGTATTGTAACTCATGGAAGAAACGTATGACAGTTGACCTTGCCATATATTAACTTCAAATACAACCACAGAAGAAGATGGAGATTTTAAAGTAAAACTTGTATTTTCAACAGATGTAGGTGTGCAGCTATTTTTAGATGTGAAGGCTACGATGGAAGTTTCCCTAAAAATGAAAAAGTGAGGAGGCTCAACTTGCCCCCGCATAAGCTCTTATCTAATCTATCTTTCCTGCTTTCCAAAAGTAAACGAACACCCAGGGTTCCCATGAAACACCCACGCATCTTTACATTGGTCATGTTAGGCTCGCTTTGTCATCATCTTCATTCATGTACTCAAGCCTAAGTCATTTCCATTTGCAATATATAGTTAGATGATGGGTTGCGTGGTTGTCATCCTGCATTATGTGTTTGTTTTTAAATGAGTCCAGTTCCAGTTGATGTGAATAACTGTAATTAGAACTTACCTCCCCCAATGCTCCAAGCAAGGGTAAGACATTTACTGCTTTTCCTAACTAGATCAAAACATATGTATTTGTTTCAATAAGCATATCATGAATGAGCTGCTCCGAATAATCATTTCAGCCTTTAAACAAAAGTTTTATTTTACACGAACTTCAATATACAACTCATACATACATACATTCAACATTATTACATACCAATATGTCACTATAATTCATATACACAATGTATTTTATTTTTATACTAATACAGCATAACACAAACATAAAATTCAAAGCTTTACGTACATTATATAATGGCGGTTAGAGATGAACTTGTTAAAAGCATTTATAGTAATAACATATTAATCTACTTCGTAATGGTTAACATTTTGATGCTGTGTCGGTATCTTGATTCGCCGCTTTACTGTCACACCTTACCTATATTGAAGGTACCTTTGGCTGGGCAAAGAAAAATTTTCTATTGTTAATATTCCATTTCATATTTACAATTGTAGTAATTAGCTAGTAGTTTGTATTACAACAGATATTATTATATGCAAAAATTGTATCTCGCTGAAATTCCACACGAATAAAATACAACCTTTACAAATAAACCTTTGAGCAGCTGTATTATTTTAGAAACTCCTATTCCCTAATTAACTAATGAATGGTACTGACTCTGACAGCAAAAGAGAAGAATCTACTAATCTAAGCAAAATAAACCATGCAGTACAATACAATTTAAACCCCTAGCATGTAATCAAGTATGTATTTATTAATTAATTAACAATTTCTCAAAATCATTGTCCATTACATTCTATTTTTATCCATTATACGCGACTGAAGATCTAAACGATATTTTTAATCCTAATAAAATGAAAGAATGCATACTCTAAAACAGCCTCGACCCAAACCCTCCATCTTCCTCCGGAAGGAATCTACTCAAAAGAGTAGTTTCCGACTCGGAGTCTAAAAATCGACTTGGACTTATGCTGCTAACCCTACTCCCACTACTTTTTCTACTTTTGGTATTACTACTACGGCTCCTCCGGTTTCTTCCTCCACTACCACCAAATGAAGCAGCGATAGGAACAAAGAAAGAGTCTTGACTTCCATCATGATCTTGATTACTACTATTTAAATCTCTAGTATTAATTGAAAATCTACTGGGACTATTGTTAGAACTAGAGCTACTGCTGCTGCTTTTACTGCTACTTCCCCTTCTACTATTGTTATCGGCATTAATAATTCTGGAGCGACTTTCGTCATTGTTGTTCCTCTGTCTGTTATTATTTCTACTGTTTGAGGAGGATGAGGAAGAAGAGGATGGGGAAATTAACGTTGTGGTTGTTGATAATGTCGGTGACCTCTGATTAAATGGAACATTATTCGCATCATCCAGGATTGATCCCTGTTTGGCAATATTTTCAGAATGAAACCTTTTCAAGTCTTGGTGATGATACTGTTGAAGCTCATCCGGTGATCTGGCATCTTCCAAAGTAAAAGTGGAAACGCTTGGGGTCTTTTCAACAACCAATGATGATGATGAGCTTCCACCTCCACCATTTCCATTACTTCTCCGTGTAAACTGTCTGCCACCAACGTTTGTTAAAGGTAAATATACTGAGTTTGCAATTTGATTAAGCTGCTGTGCCAAAGAATTCCTAGTTCCAAATCTGGAGGCTGTATCGAGGGATGGAAGATATGCAGACTGAGCTGTATCCAGATTTTGGAAGGAATCATCCTGAGAATTTACGCCATTCTGAGCTGCAACGCTTGTGTGTTGATGAACAAATACTGCAGGGACAATCTTGATATCTTTTGCGTTTACCAAAGGATTTCGGTTACTGTTGGATGACGGCGGTTGAGATGGAAGAGGTTGTGCAAAGCTACGTTGTAATTGGATGTTTTCAGTTAGCTGAATGGGTGGGGAAACAAAGGGTGTTGATTGCTGCTGGGATTGGGATGATGCATCAGCAGTGTAATACTGGGACTGGAGAAGACTGGATGAAGTTTGCCTTGGTGGAAGGTACTGATTGTTGGGTTGCTGCTGGACTGCTGGAGAAGATGATGGGGCGTTATTATTGTTTTGACTAACCGGAAGTACCAAGTTGTTCAGAGCAGACTGACGCTCAAAGTCTTGCTGTCCTCGTGGCGGCGTAAAGTCTCCGTTTGGAATCACAACTGTGGTTGGAGTCGGCTGGAAATTTTGGAGTTGTTGTTGTTGACCTTGATTCTGGAAAAACTGCTGTTGGGGTGAAGGCTGCTCCTGGGTGGCATAAGTGATTCCACTTGACTGATATTGACTTTGTTGTTGTGGTTGTGGCTGCGGTTGAACTTGTGCTTGAACTACCGTTACTGGAGTTTGTTGGCGTTGTTGGTAGTTCTCATAATTTATTTGAATTGGCTGTTGCTGCTGCTGTGGCTGCTGGACGTATTGATTGGATTGTGAAATAACTTGACTA
>JAHZNG010001175.1:0-11833 GCA_027744375.1 Orchesellides sinensis | reverse complement strand
TAAATATGGTTATTTGTCTTCGTTTTTAACCTCAATTTTATGTTTACAAAATATAATTTTCCAATACAGAGACAGTTTTCTAAATTAAAAAACTATATTTTGGGAATAAAAAACTAACCAGCAGTTTAAAATATCGGTTTTGATATTTTAATGGACAAAAAACGTAATGAGAAGTCTAAATTACTAAATAAAATAATTTTACTTTAATCTGACATTGGCTTGGCTGCCAATTCAAACATTTAAAATTATGTTTGTGCAATTGCCAATTGCTATCACAAAGTTTTAAATCCAGAATAAAGAAAATACAATGAGAACTGATTTAGAGCCTTCCCATAATTTATATGACAATTCATAATCCTCCACGACTAAGAGAATAAAAAGGTTGCAACCCTCCCTATCAAACACAAAAAAGTTGCTGAGTTCTGTATCGACTTTCATCCTGCCGCTTGACTCATTTGCCAATTAATCCACTGCATGTATGCCAAGTCTTTTTATGCCAAAAAACTTTTATAAAAAATACATACGTATCAACCCACATAAGTCCTCCTTTTCTTACACTGCGTCATATCGATATTATTGTCTTTTTGTGCACCATAAAAAATAATTGTCAAGCTAGAGTTCTTTAACCATTTTACCCTCTAAAAACAAGGATATTTTATTACAAAGGAGAAAGAAACCTCAAAATTAGCTTCATTATAGACTGACAGTTTAATGCACTTGTGTGGTCATAATCCATCTCTCGTTTTCTTTCCTTCAACCTACACACACAACCACCACCGCTGCTGCACTATTGCACGCATATATATACCAATATAAAAATACTTATACTAAACCCTCCCCGATACAATTTCTGTGCAACTTAATATGAGCCCCAGTGAATGCTGTACTTTCCGTAGTGAGAGAAACTCATCATCGTCGCATCATCTCAGTATCAAAACCGGAAGGGAAGATGTGCGTCAAAATCATGGGTTTATACTTTAATCCATCTCTCGTTTTCTTTCCTTCAACCTACACACACAACCACCACCGCTGCTGCACTATTGCACGCATATATATACCAATATAAAAAATACTTATACATACTAAACCCTCCTCGATACAACTTCTGTGCAACTTAATATGAGCCCCAATGAATGCTGCACTTTCCGTAGTGAGAGAAACTCATCATCGTCGCATCATCTCAGTATCAAAACCGGAAGGGAAGATGTGCGTCAAAATCATGGGTTTATACTTGTTGGGGATTTAATGTTGTGAATGCATGTATACTCACACCGATCATCATCGCATTACGATACCAAGCTTATTTCACTTTTATAGCGAGAAGCAATCCGCCATCTAAAATTAGTAATTCCCCCAGTTGTGGGCTAAATGGAAAACTAAAGCATTAAACGTGTTCTTATAAAGTCGTATGGGTTATAGACATAACACAAGCACAAAGTTGGTCACAGTAATTAAGCCTATCTTCTCTACAACCGTGTTGCATCAACATACACTCAAGTCCATTTGCTTTCATTGGTATTTCCATCAAAATGTCTAACTGATTTGGGAGAAACCAGAGAGAGAGAGATAGTGAAAGTCTTTGCTACGCAAATTTGTGCTTAAAATATATGTATCTACATAATCCAGTTGATTAAGATTATAGTGGCTGATATTGTGAAGAAAATTAGTACATTTTACATCAGACAAACTTTTCGAGCTTCTATGTATATGCATAAATAGTGATTACGAGAGGAGATGGCCGTATGCTAAGGATGAAATTCAAATCAACTCAAATCCTAAATATCACACAAGTTGTAAACTATCTTGTACTAATGAGAGTGCAAGTGTGAGTGTTTGTTGAGCTGACGTAACTTTTACTGCTGATGCATGTTGCTCTCTTCCACATTGAAACAATATAAGATGATACCAACGAGCATTTATTTTAGCTGCCATCAGCAGCCGCTGTTGCCGTCATCATCGTTTTTTGTTGGGTTTATACTACTACTACTGCTGTAACAGGCTGCAGAGATTACTAGACAAATAATTGCAAAAGGCTGTAGTCATTTTTGGTAATACTCCCAACGACAATAACAGCAGCAACACCAACTTCATTTTGCTTTACTAATTCCACAAGCGTGTCGCAACAAACATGCCTCTTTTAAAAAGCTAAATTCTAACTACAAATTAATCTACCTAAGTTTCAGTTATTTATCGAGTTGCTGCGCTTGTGGATCCCTTTTATGATTCTTTTGGATTCAAATTTAACCCTCAGTTTTACACTGGCAATATGATCACACCCGATATAATGCCTTTCGCCAAATCCCTCTGTTTCGAATGCCATTAAAAAGAGATAGGAAAGATGCATATGAAGTGTGAAGTTTCGCAATTTATGCCCTACCATCTCAGTGTTAAATCTTCGGGGATGCTTTAACGACGGTTTGGGGAGCCTTTGTTGCCTGATAAATGAAAGTAAAATGAGACTATGATACGATGCAGACAGAACAACAGATCGTTAACTTCATAATAAGAATGATTATTGCTAAATTGCTCTTTAAAGGAATAAAATACATCAATGCATCAAGCCTTCACCAACCAATTACAACAGCCGTTTTTGTTCTTACTATCTTTATAGTATCAGGGAAACAAGGAGAAAGCAAACAGAAAGTTATATTGTAGTAGCGATGCAATGCCTTTGTATTTACATATGCATTCTCCTAAAGAAAATGAACCAAAGCTTTTGATGCTGATTTGTGATAACAATGACAATGGCCTGACAAAAATGTCGAAAGTCTCCCCTCTATGGATTCTTTTCGCAGAATTTTCCTATATTTGACAAGTTTGCATGCATGTACATACAATTTTTTGATACTTTCCATTAACTGCACTATTGAGTATTTTTCATAGTCCCGAAATTCTTACTGTGTTTTAAAATGTGTTGCATAATACAGTGATGAATCCACTTTTGCTCTTCTCAGTTTTCCTTGGCGTGTCAACAACTACTTGTTTCATTTTCGCTGCCTTCTCACTAATACCCAAGTTTCGTGCCACGTCAGAATACTTCATTCATATCTAATTTTGTTTTTACTACTTCAAACGCTGATATCATATTTATTTCAATTGTACAAACGCCTTTGTCGTGCTTCGTAGCTTAGCTTAAATGAAGCAATGCATTAAGATGACATTGAATCTTAATATAATTAATTATTATTAACAACGCCTGTGGGTTTGCGGTATTATTTGAATAAATAAGGTAGGTAGGTATAAAATTGTATATTTATAAACGTCTCTGTATTTATACGTCCAGAATTTAATGTATGAATATATTTGTAACTATGTATGTAATCAACTGTGTTGTTAAATGCTTCCTGCTGGAGCAGGACGAAAATAGTGCAATTGGAGTTCAATACAACAACGCATATAACATCAAACGTAGAGAAATATGAATAAGCAATGGCTTATTTTACCACTTGTGAACTAATGAATAATATAGAAGGTAATGAATTATGTCCGGAGACATTTATCATGAGGGAGGTAGGAGTATGAATTTCGAATGCAATCATTCAGTTACAATGTCTGAACTACATACACAGGGTACCAGCTTTGTCCACCCTGTTCTAATCATTAGTTTATTTTTAAACATCAATTACATACATTCATACTTGCATAAAATTATAATGCATGTAGAAAGATGTCAAAAGGCTATTTTCCAGAAAATGCGTTATGTAGTAAATAATCGCTAACTGACTAATAATGTGACGGAACGTACGTGTGAATTAATTCTTTGCACTTTTTAAATCTTCATCAACTGCAACTTCATGACGTTTCGTCTAATTCTAAAGGGTTTTATGAAATATACGCCTAAACACTCTACGTATACTACTGCGCAACATATCATAATCACCAATTTTTACCAACTCTACAAAAAATCCATATTAAATTGAAACAATGGCATACAGTATAAAGGGTAAAAACTTCTTTTATCTTTTAGCTGCGTACTCACATGATTAATGAGCTTAGAAGAACCACATAGGTCAGGCGATAGATATAGTTTTGAATTTGTCTTCCAATCATTAGCTTTCTCTCTAAAGTTTTCCTAACAAAGTGTCTGTATGGAAGAAAGCATTCAACACTCAAATCTGCAAACCAAACCAAACCCAAAGTACGTATAATATTCTATTTTTCTCATTGACGTATATTTTTCGAGTGGAAGTTATATTGTTGCTTTTCTAACTAGCTGGTTGCTGCTCATGCTCATGCTCATCACAAAAAAAATATGGTTGAGCTGGCTGACGGAGAAAGCACTTTAGTTGTTAAGCATATAGGCATCAAAGATAACAGCCATGCAATTATATTTTTTCCCAATCCCAACTAGTCATTCAGGCAACTAGTCAATCATACACAGAGACATGCACACCACCATCATAAGATTGAGATGTACGAGCCATTATGCACGCAACAGTAGACAGTGTAATTGGCTGTTAAATTTTAAATAGCTTCATCTCATCGACTCGACAGCATTGAATATTACATGTGTGTGTATGTTACATGGCAAATAGCTATGTGTGTGCTCGATTTGATTATAATAGTGCATAACGAACAAAAAAACCAGCCCATTTGCTCAGCTCAACATACAAGTGGCTATATGATGGTGATGGTGAGCATCAGATGATGTCAATATACACGGTTTTTATAGCCTAAACGAATGAATACTTTTAGTTTACGTGGGTGTACTATAATGTATACAAAGAAAAGGAGGCGAATTACAAGTGTACTCATTTGATTGATAGCATTTCATTCCTTCAGACCGACATATTTACGTCGAAAAATGATAAATCTATGGTTATAATAATGAAGAAATTATAGCCGCCCTGAATATTGCAGTCTCATCAAAATATTTCACGTTCACAAATTATATGCCTTTTTTACTAGCACTTGTATCCTTTATTCATATCAAGAATTTCATTTTTAATGGTTTGTTTATCAAAACCTAAGTTGGGTTATTTTATTGGCATTTAACATCATACAACAAGGCTTCTTTTTATATTATGTGACCAACATATCAGGGAATATTTTGCAAATAAATTTTAGAACCTTCTGCAAAAGCATCTTTATTTTGAATGGTTGCTTTCTACGAATACAATGTCGCCCATATTTTTAAATAAAATCCGAAATGTTTTGCACAATGCAAGTGGCTGCCTCAGGAGAGAGTGAGAAACGTATATATAAAGAGAAAAAAAGTGTTGCAGTGAAGAGGCTCAATTTTCTAAAACAAATTACAGCTTAATTTTCCTCAGCCCATAGAAAGCACCTTTCTGTTGGAGAAAAATGAGCTCATAAAATCCCTTTAAGAGCCTTTCCCTAAAAGAACCTCATCTATGACTTGTGTGTGCAGTACTTGACATACCCATATCAGTATGAAATGCATTGGTATATATAGTGCAGTTTTATTCTCAGCTGCTTCAACTGGTAGTATCATAAAGTAGAATGAAATGTCTATTTTCCGAAAAAATTTCATGTGTGAACCTATACTATAAAAAAGTTGAGAGTGTGTGAGAGCTCTATGCTAAATTCTAATATTCTTTTCGCTCTTCGTAAGAGACGGTAAAAAGGATATGTAAAAAGTCCTTACACAGGGTTTAATATCATAATGCATAACCTCAGAGTCAGACTTGAGTGCTGCAGTTACTGTCTATATTACTCCCCTAAATGGAACAAATATGAAATGCATCTTGAGCTCTTTCACACACACATAAGCTCAATATAGTCTATATATGAGCAGATCAAGACACTATTCATATAGTTTTCCATGTGGAATGAATAAATGAGCTTCGCAGCAGGAGATAGAAAAAAATATACGAGTGAAGAAAGTCGTAATCATAAAAATTTGAATGTACGCATGGTATTAGAATAATTCTCATACACAGCACACAGCAGTGCCACAAGAGGAAATACAAGTGATGCTATGAAAACATGCAACGCATTCAAGCAACTTGGCTACTGAAAATATTACATAAACAGAAAATACAATTGAGTACGCTTTATTTTTGAGCGTGGAGGAAGGTTAAAAGTTAAAAGCTGTATGGGAAGAAAGAGAAAATAAGTTTTCTAATGTTTCCCTATGAGATTCTTCATCTTATCTTGTCGCACAAATGTGCATCATTTCAAATGAACCGGACGCGACACCATTTTTAAGCATAAGTGATAACTTCCATGGTGGAGTTTAATTCATTACGTTAGAAAAGGTTATCACTTGGGCTGCGTAATCAACATTTTGATACATTTCCAAATATACTTATTTATCCTGTATTGTTGTTAAGCCTTCGATATGAAACCATTTTTTATGCAGATATTTGACTTTTACAAGAGTACCACTGATTTTATCGAATTCTTAATACAAGAAATTACTTTTGTGTTTTGTCTAAACTGAGAAGGAGTCAAGAGTTTACTGAAATAGAAATGGGGGACGAATACGTAGTACGACATTCAAAGTAGAAAACAGGGTTCAAGAAAAGGCAACAACTGAAAGCCTCCTTAATACCTCTCTCTCAGCATGGCATTGAGAGCAAAAGATCCAGTGAGAATTGCAAAGAAGTATCAGAATAACGGTAAGATACAAAAAAAATGTTGCTTAAACAGTCACCCAACAACCCAGGAGGAACAGCTATTACTAAATCCACAAAGGAGTTGAGAAAAAAACATATAATAGTATCTTCTCTCCTTTAAGGAATGTAAAGCCAGCTATAAAGCAATATGACAAGCTATGCAACAGAGAAAACTTTGCACAGTTTTGCGAGTTCAATTTCCCACACATATATCTTTGTCCTCGTTTTTTATCTATCCCCTTTTGCTCACTCGCACTTTTTCTGTCTTTTCCCTTTCCCTAGCATTTGTACACGGACGATGTGTATATTTAGTTTTTTAAAAAATGTAGAAGTGTGTGTACCATGCAGAAGGAAACATGTTATCTCACTCTCTTGTTGCTTCTTGAGCTTTGTAATAAATCATGTAATTCCTTGAGAACACAAACAGTTCCAAGTGTATTCCTAGTCCACCCTAAAATCCTGAAAAAGTATTTCGTTCATTTTTTCCTCCTTTCTTTATATTTCTATTTTCTTGTTTATAGCTGTGTATATATTTAATACACACATTTTTTATTTCGCATATTCAACAGAAAATAAAAATGCTTTCTCTCAAGATCTCTCNTAATACACACATTTTTTATTTCGCATATTCAACAGAAAATAAAAATGCTTTCTCTCAAGATCTCTCCTCCTGACCATCCTTTTTTGTTACATTACGCTACACGACCAATGTGTTCCTCAATGTAATGCATCTCTTTTATGTATGCATATCACATGTAATTTGATGATATCTTTTTTGCTACATTTCATCCGTAAACTACACTGTTGCTCTTTGCCTTTTACTTGGAAAAATGTCTATTGGGGCAACGTAAGCTTAACTGACGGCACACGGCATTATTATGCATGTGAAGACAAAATGTACGATATTATATGCAAACAGGAGCAACAGCAGCCTTAGTTTACTTGGAGAAATGTCTATTGGGGCAACGTAAGCTTAACTGACGGCACACGGCATTATTATGCATGTGAAGACAAAATGTACGATATTATATGCAAACAGGAGCAACAGCAGCCTTAGAATTCTTAATGTCGATCTAGAGATTCTTTATAACTGCTGCAATTTGTATACACATTTATTTTTTGCGCTTTAAAAGAATGCAACGGTCCGGTTTTTAGTGCGGAGAAAGAGGTTGCCCATTTATTTTCAAAAGGAAATAATATTTGAATACGTATGAGCGAGAACCTTACTTCCTTTCACGTGATATACGATGAATAACGGGAGAAAGAAGAGAAAAAATGAAATAAAAGACATGCTGCTTTAGTGAATTCATCTTTAAAATGTATTACTAGCGTTGCGAGAAGCTATTCAATGAAATCTTTCCTTTTAGACCATTCTTTCTTCGTAACAATACCATGTTTTGTGATATTTGGTGGATTACACCGGAAAAAAGACTATACTTTTTTTGAGGAGTCAGGAAAAAGTCAAGGAGAAAGAATAATATTTCAAAGGTAAAAAATGTAAATATTTTTTGTTCAACAAAATCTCACCGAAGAATTGTGGATTTTGATTTAAATATTTAGGCCTTTTAACATGTAAAAATATGAATTAAATTTGAAAAGTCAAAAAAAGGATATACAAAAGAGAAAAGTAAATCTTTAAGTTGAACAAGAGCAAATACAAGCTTACCATTGAATAGCACAGTGACTTTGCCAGCAGTTGGTGCAGGTAGCCAGGATGGTGGAGGAGATGGAGCTGTAGCCCCTTCAGTTGGACTTGAGGGACCCCAAGGATTTCCATTTTGTTGTTGTTGCGGCGTGTTCCCGTTTGTTCACCAAGGAGTACGTTGACGTGATCGTGATTACAGGCCGGGGCGAGTCGGACATGCGTTCAGCTTTTATAATAATTTGACTCTTGTCATGATGACTGTTGTTATTATTGCTATTTGAACTGATTGCAGGTGATGATGACTTCACACTGTGGCTTGGAATGAGTGGAGGTGGTGGTGGCGTACTAGCTGCTTGATGATGGTGTTGGGTAACCGGTGATAGAGACCGGGAGGATGGGCTGGAGTTCGATACACAAGCACGAATCCCATTCAGCTTCTCTTTCTCCTTCTCATAAGCCACAGTCTTCCACTTCTTAGCCATCAAACACCGAGGCATCTTCACGGCTTCAAGTCAACTTGTCTTTCTCCCTTTTAAAAAGATAGAATTTTTTTCTTGCGTATTAGGCTTACTCGCCTGCCTATGTTGTTGTGCTATAAATACATGTATTCAACTTTATGAATGAGAAGTCCTTGGCCTTCCTTTCTCTCCAGCTTTTTTCAAGTTTACATCTACACAGCTACTTCTGAATCTTTCCCTTTACTAATAAAATATCCCCTGGAGACTTGCAAGACTTTGTCTTAACAGCTTGCCACTAATTTTCTACCAGCTTGGCTCTTCATCCTCTTCTTCTGTTTCTTAACGGTGCGTTGTTGTTATGTGTGTATATGAGGATCTGGCTTGTATAAGCAGCCCGTGTGTTGTAGTAGTAGCTTTTCGCTGTTTCAGCTAACAAGTGTCTCATGGGAGCAACCAACTTAATATTTTTAAGTCGGCTTTCCACCAATAGTCATAAGAGTAGCTTTGCATTTACGAGAGTAAATTCCCCTCGATTTGGTTGATAATTATTGAGACGTAGTAGCAATGATAGGGATTTTCACTTAATAAATTCTTGGTAACTCAAAGTCTATGCAAATTATACGTAGATATATATATATACACTCAGGAAAAGTTTTTTATACGGTTCTTCACTTCAAACTAAAGTACTGTTTTTATCTGACCAGAAGAAAATTGACTAAAAGTAATTATCGTGACAATCAAAATGTTATATGACTAGAATTAATTTAACAATTTGTTGTGGTGCTTGCAAGAAAGGTAACTTGTGTACTGTGTGGTAAAAGTTTAATATACAACGTTAGTTGCTAACTGAATTAATTTGCACAAATGAACAAAAAAAACTTTTTGGGAAAAGTTTTTCAGAACTGGATAAAGAGTTGGTCTCTGCTTCTGCTTTTTTACTAAATAAGGACAGGTGAGAGACATTCAGTCTCTTTTTGATGCAACTGCTGCTCTCTCACTAAAGTTGGTTCATCCACAGTTTCAAACAAAAACGAATGACTTGAATAAAAAACTGACTAAGCCGATGTAACTTATGGGCTGTAAGAGCACATGGGGTATTGTGCATAACGTTGAGAAGACTTTTTTATACAAGTGGTTGTTTGCGTGTGTGCTTTACCCCTCAATACAAAATGTGGAATGGGTAAGGCAGATCAAGGGAAAATAAGTAAAACAGGGGCAAAAAGCTTATTTTTTCCTTTCTTCTCTCCCTTTCAGGTTTTTCGTCCTCAAGTTTCTGTTGCAGCAGAAGTGTTCAAGTTTTCTGTATAATATTGCTACGTTATATGTACTACGTATTGTGTTGTTAGCGACGATGAGGTTTTATGTTAGGGAGTAAAAGAGTAGAGTAGCAGCAGCAGTTGGTTGTTGTTGACTGGAGGGTGACTGACTGTGGAATGGGATGACTGTGGTTGGACCTCTATGTATTTATCTTATATATGGAAAAGGAAAAGGCACCAGAGTAATGTAAGGTGGTCGCTGTTATTCCTTTTTTCCTTCTCCTCTAGAGTCGCCCGTGCGTCCGTTCTTCAGTGTCAGCTTGTATGTTCTCCCTTTACTTCTATATACTTTGCGTGGCTGGTTGGTTTTTGGCTTGTGCCTATTCAAATATAATTCACACTGCTTGCTACTTACTGATGCTCCAGCTACTGTTTGCTTGTTGGCTCATATTATATTCTTATTTCCAGCTTTGGTTCACTTTCTGACTGACTGGTTAAGCCAAAAACAGGATAAGAGCTGGATGAACAAGAGTAGAACTGTGGAACGGGTAGTTGTTGCCGAGTAAAAGGTCTACGGTGCCATATATTCACATGTACATACACAATGATGTGTTCTTTTTTGGCTGCTAATGCTTATACATATCTTGGCTTCAGAGGTTTTAGTTTTGATTGGGGCTAATACGACAACCAGATATATTGAGACGGTGTATTATTGCATGAGCGTTTGCTGTGGCTTTGACTGGGGCAGGGTGCAATCCTCAAAGGGTGAGTTGAGGACTTGATATGATAAATGTATGTATGTTGTGTACATACATTTAAGCGACAAAGTAGTAATATATCAGAACGAAGAAAGAGTAGCAGGGGTTAATTCCAATGTGCTGACTTAGATGAGTGGTTTAAGAACCGTAGGATGTAGTAAAGAGGGGTGAATGTTTTTCTCTTTTGCTCACCGAAAAATGCAATACATGATGAAAAGGTATGAGATGAGGGTATAATACAGTAGGAATGTTGCTTAAAAATAATGCAATCGTCTGCGTGCCTTTATTGAATTCTCTTGTGCCAAATTCTCCAAATGAAAATTATGTGTTGTTAACGAGTGTTGCTTCAGTTGTTTTTTTGTTCTATGTCATCCTTACAGATTTATATAGAGCTAAGCTGTTGCTAAACACAACTCTGAATGTAATAATATGTTGCTTGCCTCGGACAACTTGTTAACAATCCATCCATGCTTGTCTCTAGATAGTGTGACGATGACGAAAAATGTAAGTGACGGTTGATGCCGCTGTTGCTTTTACTACAGAGATGAAGAAGCGGATTAAAGGCCAGAAGCGAAAAAGTGGTTAGTGGTGGTGGCCGGATCTTCGTTTTTTTCACAGCTTCACACAACTACTATGGAGCGGCGGATGGAGAGATTACAAGCGTAGATTTTTGCCCTCCAGCAACTGAAGACGATGCGGGGAGTGAGCGGTGGTGAGACTCTTGATGATTTTGATGGTTCCGTAAGGGAGGAGTTGGTTCACCGGAGCAAGCTGCCAATATTGGTGGCAAAAGTGGTGGAGGATGATTAAGAGATGGGATAAATTTGCTGAAAAACAATCTCTCTTCTCCTGTTACCACTGCTGCAATTGCTGCTGCCGATCCCAAAAGAGCGTCCATAACAAAAAAGTAATTGTTGCAAGAGTAAAGTGTGGTATTGCAATGATCGTTTGTAATGTATATTTATGTGATTGCTATATGGTGCAGAGTGCAGGGGTATGCAAAAAAACTAAGGGTAATTTTCTCTGTCTCCCTTATCAGTTGATGTGTCTAATGTGTTTATAATACTAATTGTAATGGCTCTCCTATATCCAATGTTATTCCAACTTCTCGAGAATTTCCTTTGTGTCTCTACTC
>JAHZNG010001174.1:0-32928 GCA_027744375.1 Orchesellides sinensis | reverse complement strand
TAGTATAGTATTTAGTAATCATCATGATTTATCAGCAATACCAGCTACCTTTCAATACGTAGCTGTTTTATGCTGCCAAATATAATTAATGTGTTTTTATGAATTAATTAAATATATTTGAAATGGTTTTTGTCCCTCTACATTCCTTAAACACATGTACATTGATAAAGCAAAAAATGACTTCATAACAGTTAAGTTAATCCGACTACCAGAAAATAAATTTTGGATGATTAAAAGCACCTTTCTTTGACCAAAGAGTTTGCCCGTTCGCAAACATTAACAGTTCATTCTTTTAAGTGGTCATTCTTTAAGTTCATTTCTAGAGAAAAATCACAAGCTTTTCTTTTTCAATATTTTTACAAAAAGGATAAGGATTCTACTAACTTAAGTACTACAAACATAACATAATGTGATGGATGGATGGTGGAGCTAATTTTTTCGACTACTGTCTCATTTATCATGCAATGCAAACTAGTCAACTAATTTCGGGTTCTCATTGCACGGGATGGACGGTTTCTCACTGATCTCACTAGTCTCATTTGGTATCTGCATTTCTGTACTTTTATCTGGAGAAGTAGCGGGTTCCGTACTAGCAGAGTTGTTTACGCTAAGTACTTCATCTTCTTTGCTGGCTGCTGGTTCAGACTTCTGTTCCGGCGCATCATGTTCTTGTTCTTCTGATGGGGTCACTGAGTTACTAGCCTCTGTTGCATCGTCACCATCACCGGCAACATCTATCATAGATCCTTCCTCTTCCTCCACTTGTGCACTCTCATCATCACTTACTAAGTTCATCCCTTGGTTGGCAGAATGCAGTCCCCGAAGCAAGTTCTCGATCGTCCCTAACAAAATGGTAATCAAATCCTGTGTGATGTAATTTCTCTGCGTTTCTGCATCTGGAACCAACAGATTTTGCTCAGCAGCCGATGATGATGAAGACGAAGAGGACGATGAAGCAGATGAAGACTGAGCTTTCTCCCCTTTACCAACTTCACTGTCGTCACTACTTCCAGGAGCTGACTTTGCATCCAACTTCCGCTTTTTAGAAGGTACCCCTTCAGCTGGAGAACCCATTGAAGATCTTGGGTCTCTGATCCGTTTTTGCATCACAGTTTCCAAATAAACTTGAAATTTTCTGAGTGTTTTTACGAGGTAAGGTACAGATGGGGCTGGGTGGGGCAGTGGATTTTTACATGGCCCTTTCTGCTGGCAGGTAGGTACGTAAAACAGAGTCAGTGCTTTTAAATCGCCCAGAATCCCTATCGCATGAGTTTCAATATCAACAATTTGCTTCGACATCAAGTTTTCCATGTCCATCACAATAGTTAGTAGAACTTTAGACATTTGATCAGTAGTCCCAACTTGTTCAAATACCTAAGATAATAAACAACGAAGTAACAATATCATTATATACCTCGTTTTCCGAAAGCAATGTAAATCTGTATATGTATTCTAATAATTACTTTCAAGCACTTACTTTTGGTAAAAACGTGGCAAGAAAATTAAAGATCATTATATTAGTGAGACAAGCTCTTTCCTCCAGCATGACGAGCTCCACATAATCCGTAAAATAGTTAGTATTGACTAGCATCGAAATATATTTTCTGTCCAAGCTTGGCGTGTTGTGAACTTCTAGCCATAGCTTAGGAAAATGAACGAAATGCAAAGGTGCAGCTTCGTAACCAACCATAGCACTCAAGGTGACCAGTTCTTGGCTAACATATTCCCGCATGAATGCTACCCGGCACATCAGATCAATAAATACGTGATACTGGCAATAAAATTCGTTTAGTTGACGATCATACTCTTCATCCAATCCCTACAATAAATAGATAAATACTACAGATATATTTCTGTTGAAGTCATTAATGGAGAAAAAAGTACACCACAGTGACCAAAAACACACCTTCGCAGTCTCTTGACCTAAGTGTGGAAACGCCATTTGTAGCATTGGTCTAGGAGGCCGAACTGAAGACTTCACGGTGACGTTCCCATGATGGTGGGACGAAGATCTTTTAGGAAAGTATGGACCAAGTGGTGGTCCCATTCCGGAAGCCTGAGCATCCTGACATGCGGAATGACAGTGGACCATGAGGGGTACTAAAGTCCGCAGAGTATCCAGTGGCATAGTGTAAAGGAATTCAATTAAGCATTCTGTAAAATTCCAAAGATTACAAACATTGGTTTACACATTATTTTTATAATAATTTTTTCTACTTACACTGCATTAATTAATTATATTAAATCGTACCTATCGCAGCATTTCTCAGGTCCCCATGATTGTATGTATTAAGCAATGTAGCAAGCTTTCCCAAAATTCCAGGCCATTCCTTGGAATTCAGAATGAAACGATGGACCTGAATATCTGGAATATTACAAAGAGGGATTCCACCCGGCGCCAGGTCTTTGGGACGGAAAGTACGAAGAATTTCAGTTAAAATAGAGAGAAGCTCTACAATTTCAGCTACAACGTGACAAGCAGTTGCCTCGTGGTGCATGGTATGAAGCACATGTAACGCTTCAAATATCAAGCATAAACCGTTGTTTGCTACAACAAAAATCCTATCTTCCAGCGTTTCAATGAGAATTCTGAAAGCAGAGATCATTGTAGCCCAATTGGAACGTCCATCTAAAATCTAAACAAGAAACATAACACAATTCTACATAGCTGCTGCAGAATGAAGGTTAGATTAATTGACTTAAAACTTGAAGTATCATACCTGAAGATACAACTGCAGAGTACCGCGTTTAAAATGACTGACTTCCAAAACCTCCTGTTCGGATGCATCGTTGGATTTATTCACAAATATTTGCATCATTTTAAACAACTCTTCCACAGCCTAAAGAATTACAAGAATTCAACATTAAAAAACGAAAACTCCTTTTGGCAAATAATTAGTAATTGATTAGGAAAGTTACCGCATTGTATTGCGTCGGGAATGGGCTTATATTTTTAAAAGCCCAAGTAATATTTTGATGCCTGGCTAAATGCAATGCAAAAGGTCTTGAACTCTGACAGCACATTCTTAGAATAGCGTAGTATGCTGGCAGCATATTTCTATTGAACATGACGACTTCCTGATCTTCATGATCGGCCAAAATGTAATTAAATCCAATTTGTTTCACCACCATTGGATTACAAACGATTTTTTGAATATTTTCAGGACAATCCAAACAAACGTGATGCCAAAATGTTAGCAGAGCTTGTTTATTGTGATGGCAAGGGATACTAGGCTCAGACAATTTGGGATGGAACAAATTCCACAGGTCCACAAAGTAAGCACCAAACTGAAAACAAGAAACATACTTAAGACATTTTCATTCTATTAAAACCAAAATCTACAATTCAATTTATTTTTCCCATTTACCATTAGTTTCTCAGTTTTAGAAACAGTGAAGTAAGTCAGCACCGCAAAGTATGCAGTTAGTTTCGAGGTTCCATGTGTAGAGATATCTGTGTAGTGTTTTGCAGGCTTTAGTAAATTCAACAGTCGCATGTATATCTCATGCATAATCATTTGAGCATCTGGTGGAAGAACAATCATTTCACGGGAATGATGACCCATATAAAATTTTGTACTGCGATAACCCTGTCTGAACTGAGCATGAGGTACTAAAGATACTAAGAGGGAGGCTGCCGCTGTAATAAGACACAAATATGAATGAATAGATGTATTTTTAGTGATCAGTTATATAAACAAGCAATGTTGATGTTGAGACTGATTGAAAATAGTTAATTCGCTTACCATTCCGCACTCTCTGATTCCCATGTGCTATAAGAAAATGTTCAACCCAAGTGTCCATACTTTGTAAGCACCATTGATGCACAATCTTGTTACGTGGCACTTGAGCACCCAGCCACTCCAGTGTCGGATAAGCACAAATGTCCGCCACGTCCAAAATTCTGTTCAAAATTAGTTCAGTGAACTTTGGCATCCCTGGTGGACCTGCAACTAGCTCGGCTAACAAATTGAGCACCTTAAAATATGGCTGACAGATCTACAAGAAGAAGAAGATACATAATAGTTATTCACGTTGCTCGCAATGTATTCGCCAGGGCTTAGTCCAGTAATTGTAAAAATTTATGTCTCTTACATCTGGATATTTCTGAATAGTTTGAAAAATACTAGTCACAATGTTTTCTGCCAACTTTTCATCCCATCGGCAAAGTGAAAAGATCAGATTCCTCGTACTTGTAAAATTGATCCCATCACGAATTTGTTGGAGGATGAATGAAAAGCTCTGTAAACGTAAAATACAGCATTATATGGGAATTGAAATCAAAGTTATAATTTATCAGTATAATAAAAATAAGATATGTTATTATCATACCTTTCCTCCGCCAGTCAATGCCATCATGTCATTCGTAGACAGCCTTAAACTATTTGACTCATCTCTTGATTTTTCTACCAGAGTTGCCACGAGTGCAATCATCTTCTCCAATGAAACAACCCTGTTCTTCTCAGTTGGAAGAGAAACAATCTCATCTTCGTCCTCTTCTTCATCAGTTGCATGCTCAGCCTATCAGTACAAATAAGTAAACCATAATGTTACTAATTTAATCAAAATATTAAATAAGAAATGATCCATATATAAATAGATATCTTACCGTCTCATCACGTTTATTTCCCAAATAAAAACTGACCATCTTGGATATGGCTTGCATATTAATCAAAAACAAGCATTCTTCATCTCCAATTTTGCTGAAATCGTGAAGCAAGGTGAAAAACTCAGTCAAATGCTTCAAATGTGATTTGGCACCGTTGTTTTCCAGCAATGACAGTAGAGACTTAATAAATCTGGTTACACATGAATAAGTGCCAAACTCATTCAAGTCCACATCATCTGGATGATCACCAGTATGACCTTCGGGCATTTTTAAATAGAGATGTACATGTCTCGGCCGCAGTTGTTGAATTACATGAAAACAAAGTCGATGAAACATCTGCCTGACGATCTGGTTTGGACACTTTAGGAATATCTTAACGGGCCAGAATGTTGTCTCCGCCATATGATCCAAAAGCCAGGCTGCAGCTGGCTGAGATGCTACTAACGGCTTCGTAATCATTTCCACCCACTGCATCATAGTTGGCTTTTCCTTGGCATGAATATATGTCTCCAGGAAAAAGCTCACCGACAACTTGGCCGCCAACAACATTACATCCTCTTGGCTGGGAAGTGTGTGTGGAATTTGACCACAAACGTGAGACATGAAATTAAAGTACGTATGCTCAAAAATATTTTTATCTCGGAGGAACTGAGTATTATCGTGCCAAATCCAGTCTTCTAAATCTTTGTTAAGTTCAATTGTTTGTGACGATGAAGCTGTCGACTGTTTCATCATAATATTTTTCTGTGATGATCCACCAGGCAAGCACGGGACCATTGCGTCTCCACCCATGACTGCCATCAAGGAAGATGCTCCTGCTGATTGTTGTATTGGTGTCGGAGTAAATTGCTCGTAAAACAACATGTACGCACTGTTAGTCTTTTCAAAACTAAAATCCATAAATTTATCTGTGACTGAGTCATACGTCTTTGTGCTCATTTCCCCACCGAAACACTCAGCGGCTAATTGGTTAGGATCAAACAGTTTCACTTCAGCGTCATTAAACAAGTACCACTTGTCTCTATTTTGGGGAGACCTGTCCCTGATGAACGAGTAATAATGACCACCATCTGCCGTTCCAGTGTGAACTGTTACTCCAATCAGTTCATACAAATAACAATCCTCTTCTGGAGCAAACTCACTGCTCTCCTCTTGAGACTGGGGTGGTTTCTCGTCTGGCTCTGACTCTCCATCCTTCTTGCTGTTCTGGTTTTCTTTTTTCTTGGCCTTTTCATTTCTTTCAAAAATTGTTGTCCTCTCTTGCTGGTTTTAAAAGGTGGGGTATGTTTCATCACAACAGTCATCACAGAAAGCAAGCCAACAAGCTCCGTCATCACAAATTGTGTTATGTCTTGCTTCCAAGTACTCACGATTCAGTATTGCTTCACTCATGGTGATTGCAAGCTCATTTAAATCTACAACGGAGTCTTGATCCATTCCTTCCACTAGTCGAAATAAAAATAAAATATTTTAATTTATCATCATTTTCATGTTCTATATCTACTTTGTTTTCTAAAGACCATAAAATTTACCTTTGCAAACTGCTTTATTTCCCTCCAATGAATCAATTAATCTTCCTAATAGCCAAAAGTAATCTCTACAAGCTGGTCCATATGAGTCCTTAGGTTCATCATATGCGTGAACAGGAATCTGCAATTAAAATTTTGTAACATTCAAAACAATCTTTAGCAAATGGAAATCATCATTGCGTTAACATCAGCAGACTTACCTCATGTTTTTGTGTTGGCTTAAGAGAAAGTGATGCTGGGAGACATTTAAGAAGATGACTAATAAGCTCTGGACTGTATGCAGACCCAGTTTTTCCGTCTGTGGATATTCCCAAGCACAATCGGTATAACCCAATACAGGCTTCTTTTCGAACCGATGGCTCCGGATCCTCAAGCACCAATCGACGAAGCCACACAGGAAAATCCTTTTGTAGGTACAATGCAGTCCTAACACGGTCACGGGAGAAAGCCCAACAAACCAATACTGCCATAGCGTAATGTACAACCTAAAAATTAAGTAAGGATAATGCCCTATTACCGTCAACACGATTACTGTTTTTAAACAAGAATATACTTCTCATAAGTATACTAATTCCTACCTGAGCTCTTCCCCAGAATCCAGTTTTATAATGATTTGGATCCCGAGGTAGGGAGCAAGCTTGTAGAATATTTGTCAGTCTCGTCATTACCACACTTTCATCCATCATGGACAACATGGTCTCATTAAGCCTAGGAATAGGAGTCTTTTCTGTTGAGATCTTTCTACGTTTCACTCTTTTCTTTGGAACTTCATTTACATCGTATAACTGATCTGTCATGCATTCCGAGTCATCACTAACAACCCCGAGAAAGCATAGAATCTTGAGTAAAGACGCCAAACAGTCTTGTTTCCATTCGCTCCAGTCCCCATTCTCAACCTTTTCCAGTAAACCCGACGAGAAGATTTCAAAAAGGTGTCGCAAGCCACCACATTCCACAAACTGCTGCCTCCAAGAACCAACTGGGCAATCACCAGGCTTATCAGTCTCTTTTCTGTTGGGTGTAATTTTTACAAGAGCTTCCACAATGTACAAAGAATACATAAGCTTTTGGGGTGACTGAGGATCCAATAAATTTCGCAAGGTATCACTATCAGCCCCTGCTATATTTGTGAAACCTTCGTTTATGGATGGATTTGTTGGGAGTAACATTAATATATCCCAAACACGACGTGATAACACTTGCGCTTTTGTGTTAGGTATAAAACCCTGTAAAAAGAAAAAGAAATTAAGGTGTGAGAATTAAATTACTATGTACACCTTGAACCATATATACGTCAGAGATTATTAAACATACCGCAATCTTGTCGGAAACTTTTATGCAAGATAAAGTTTGCATGAGACTAAACAGTTGCTCAAAGTATTGTGGTTGAAGCAACAGCGTAACAGGTAGTTTATCTCTGGGCGGTGGTGGTAAGCTTGATGAATATTCCAAACTATCTCCACGTTTTTTCTGCGGCCTGGAAGCTCCCATTGAAACGTAAACCAGCTGCAAATCTTTTACAGGAACCTCACTCAAACACTTCTCATCATATTCCGCCGACAACTCAATCCCTTGCGTGATCATTCTAATAGGACCTTCTGTTAGCAACGACCCGAGCACAGGTGTCGATGAAGTTGATGCATTTCTCTCCATTGCTAAATTGATTTGAACAGTCTCCCACCATTTCGCAACCTCAGCTCGTAAATCCGCTACATAATCTGACGACAACAATTCCAATGTAACTTTCTCGTGGTATCCGGCAGGTTGAATCACGACTCGGATCGGAACTACCCCTTTCTCTCCAACCAACTGGGCATGGCTTCCTACACCTTTTCCTTCCAACAGCCATTTCCTTAAGTGATAAGCATACCGTCGGCGAAATGTTTCCAAGTGAGTTTTGAGAAGAACCAAAGCACGCTGGATTTTTAACAGGAGTGCTTCGTCTGTGTCATCACACAACGTTGTAAGTTCCTCAGTAGCTTCTACCAAATGGCTCATGCAGCGTCGAACAAACTCCTCTTCTTTTTCCAACTGACGCCCAATATAATACCCATTCAGATATTGAATTGCTGTCATGCTCACATCTGTGCTATTGGCACATAAAGCGATCCGCCACAAATAGTCCATACTAGCCGTTGAAGTTTCTGCATCCTGAAGTCCTGGAATTCGTGTCATACTACACAGTTGTTGAAACAGGGTAAGAGCTTGCATTGTAATTGTCGTGGGAGGCAATGATGGGATTTTCCTGATTAAAATGTATCTAAATGCTTCGGGAGACAAAGCATGTTGTTCACGAATTCGAACTTGGTCCGTCAGCCAAATGAATAAGCCGTCTGAACATCTGGTATCTGTAGCTAGACATTCCCAGAGCTGATCTACCTGTTCTAAACTCAACCTATAATTTTAAAAACATTACTTTCATTTAGTATCTGCATTTTTAGATGATAAATGACACTGAATGGTTACTGACATGATTTAAGATTCAAGCTTTAAGAAAATGCCTACCTAAAATCATCCGGTGAGCTTAATATAGAGAAGAGTACTGTCAAAAACTCCAGTCTCACTTGGACATGAACATGATACGGAAATGGCGAGGTGGGATTTTTGTCATTTCTGAACTCTTGCAAATTCCTAAAGAATTTGTTCAGCATTTGATGCTCTCGATCCGCCCACAAAGTTACTTGATGAATTTCTGCAGCTGACGCATGCATAACACGAAGCTGTTGAAAAGATGTCAGTAATTTAGGCAATAGTCGCAACGACACAACCACAGACTTATTTTTTACAAGGTTATCCAAACAACCCTCGATGAATTTGAATCGGATCAGTTTATCCGTATTGAAACACAGGAGGTTTGTGAGCGCTTTTTGAGCTTCTATTGCTAAGCCATCTGAAAGCTGAATAATTTTATCGTCTTGAACCAAATCCCACAACAGAGTTTGTCCAGGCTGGCACACATTTTCAATCTGAAAGTTAAAGTTAGCTGCATTCCGGCTTCTTTTCCTACGTTCATTAAACCTCCGTACAGATCTTGGCCCAAACATGGGTCCCAAGCCTGATAACCGCACCTGATGATTTCTCCCTGCCGCAACCATTTCAACCAACTGATTTTGTGTTAACGATTGCATCAAATCCTCCTCACAATTTGAATCCTCTCCATCAAAATCAGCCATATTTTTCTCCGATTGTTTACTCATTCTCGAAGAATAACTGCCATCACTTGCCTCCATGTTATCAGGTGGTGAAACGTAGTCGTGGAAAATAGATGACGCATCTGTCATTTGAACTAGATTGCCTAACTGGCTTATCACAACGTTTGGTTCTAAAGGATCTGGACCAATGCCACTATTTCCCTGCTGATTTAACCCATGCTGTAAGTGTGAAATTGGTATTGGAGTCTGCGGATCCGCCGAACCTTCTTCTGAAGATTTAGCAGGTAAACTGACTGGCGGAGGAGCATCTACTCCAGCGAATCCTTTCTTGGAACCCCCATTTCCATTTCCTTCATTTCTTTTCTTTGTTGGAATATTTAACTTCTTTCTCCGAAGTACTTTTCTTCTTCCTTTTCTTGAAGAAGGACCTTCCTCGTTTCCAGATCTTTCTGCATCAGCGTCCGAATCACTATGTGTTTCAATGTTTGCTGGGAAAGCACCGACCGGAATTGAATCTGGGTCTTCATCGCTATCCCCATTGCTACTTAATGAATCATCGGACGAAGATGGAATAACTTTACATAAGTAAGAGGGTGGAGAGGTTTTGTACATCCGTTTACCATCTCCGTTCCCACCTTTAGCACTAGGCTCTCTTGGTGAACCGGGCTGTAGAAAGTAAAAAGCATAGATATTTATATTCACAGTCGTAATTTAGTCAGCTAAAAAATCTTAATACCTGTTTATTTAAACGTTCACTACTTACTTGAATTTCATCTTCAGAATGACTAGCATCAACACTGACAGAATTTTCACTAGAACTAAGATCTGCAGAAACAAATTTGCTATTGCCACCATTACCACCTTGTCGCATTCGTTTGGGGTTCTTGCTGGGGCCCATATTCCCTCCAATTAACCCTGATGGGGGAACTGATCCCAATGCCGCTGTAGCATTAGTCCAAATAAATTTTAACAATGCGGATGCCAGGTACAAACTCTGAAAACAAAAAAAAAACAAAACTGTGGATACTGAACTGAAAAATGCTACAGCACGTAATATGACTGAATTTATTTGGAGTGCTGTAAAGGAACCAGTTGATGCTCATATTTCCTTTGATTTGCGGATGCCAGGTACAAACTCTGAAAACAAAAAAAAAACAAAATTGTTGATAATAAGCTTGTAGTGATAAATGACAAAATGATTAATTAGTTATATCTTATCAAAGTTACTCACTTGTTCAGTATGATCCTTAGGTTCTAACTTCTTTAATAAATTATGTAAATGAAGCACAGGACCCGGTTCCAAATTGCAAATCAATGAGGACAAAATATCATAAACCTGCTTCGAGCAATGCTTCAACTGGGCAGCTGACCACATAATATCTACATGTTCATTTGTTATGCGCCCTTCCATCGCCAAGAAAGTCAAGATTGTATGAGACTGTTTAATAACTTCAACGTGAAGATTAGGACCAAAAATATGTTGTATCAATTGATTGTCCAGCAGCCACTTGCAGAGTTGCTGATCTAAATGCTCCGAATCAATAATATGTTCCGAGTTGACCAACTCGTTAAACAAGTTGATGTAACTGTTTATCTGATTTACACCAGCCAGTCTCATGGTGAGCGTTGGACTTAAGAAATATTTAAATGCGAGGTCTAACCCATCCTTATCAAAGGAAATATGAGCATCAACTGGTTCCTTTACAGCACTCCAAATAAATTCAGTCATATTACGTGCTGTAGCATTTTTCAGTTCAGTATCCACAGTTTTGCACAAGTACGTCATTACAAAAGACCGGAACGGAACATAGTACTTCAGAAGGGATTGAAAATTAAGCCAAGTTTTGAGATTCGTAGCGAGCCCAACCAAAATGTTTACACGTTGGATAGGCATTAACTCCGGGGTTTGGCCTTCCACGCTCACACTGAGTGCGTCAATCCCTCCCGTACGACAAAATAGAGAAACGTTCCGAAAAAGGTAAGGACTCGCTTCTGGTTCGTTGATTTCACAAAACACACCAAGCATCTGAATTTCCTGCGGGGAAATCTCCTGCTCTGACGACTGTGACTTAAGCTGCATGCTGTGCTGTTTGTATGCGACGTAAGTAGGGAAGCTGTTCAGGAACAACTTTGACACAAAATGGAGCAACTTGTCCTTATCTTCCATGTCCCAAACAGGTCTAGAGACTGGAGTAGCTGTTGGTAACTCCTGATCATCTTGCTTCTCCTGTTGACTTGCAGCTGACGACTCTTCTCCTTTCCCTTTATCTTTGACACCGGACGATGACTCAACATCAACTTCCATACGATCGTCTGATGGAGTAGTTGACGTTTGTACAACATCCAACCGGCCATTGCTAGGATTCGGGATGTTTTTCAAAATTTCTACAGCGACTAGGATGAGGATTTGAAGAGCCCAGTTGAAACGCTCAAAGTTCTTAGCGTCTCGAAAGCAACAAGAGCACTGACGCTGAGTCCAAGACTGCAAGTACAAAATAATCGTCTCGATTTCTTCACGGCTAATTGTCACATCCGAAATCTGGTTAATTGGCGTTCGTTTCCTATCATCTGTTATAAATTTATAATACAACTATATTAAACATCTTATAATCAAAATAACATCCCAGAATCTTATTCTTACACACGCTCACTATTGCACTAAATACTTACATGATTGCAGCAAAGATGTAAAATCCATGCAGCAATCGCAGATCTTGCCATTCCCCATGTTGCTGATTTAGAAAACCTTACTGAATGAAGATCTTCAATTCTTGACTTCTGTTCTTTATCCCATTTATAAAAATTCCACCATACTGCTCCTCTTCAATCTCGTCTTGCAACCCTCTTCCTCAATATTTACTCCATTACTACTATCAGATGTCAGAGTAAACTATACAACGACACGCTGCGCTGTCATCAGCTGACTAACCACTAACTAACTCCTAAAAAAGATACCTACCTACTTTAACCAACCACGTTTCACTTCGTACATTCTAAACACCTTCACACCCTCTAAATTTCTTGTCCTTCCTAATTAATCAACAACTAAACGCAACTTGTACATCCACCGGAAATTACTTTTTAACACCGGTTCTTTTTAACACGAAGCGTAATCACAGACAGACGGACATTCTCTTCAACTCTTCCAGCTTTAATCTTCTTCTATAAAAAACAAAAATTCACACCAATTTTAAACCCCACACCATAAATTTATCTGTCACTTCCTCCATAATAACACCACTAATGACTAATTAATTTTTCCTCACATGTCAGCCTCCTTCCACTAAAAAATACTCCTGAATGATCATCGTACTTCTCCCAGAGTCCCTTCTCCTAAAAAAACAATAAAAACCAAAAAAATTCCTTCAATTCCTCTTTTCTTATGTTCTGTCTTGGTGAATCAAATTAGCAATCATATCATCTTACAAAAGCCATCTTCTAACATACGTACACATTTACATACATCCCATCTCACATCTTGCCTGATGATATGACAATCAATACACAAAAATATTCTCCTCATCCATTCATCCTGTTTTTTACAAATAAAATATACACAAAACTATTTACTACTCTTCTTTACTTACCACTGGTTGATACAGGATATAGCTGAAAAAAAATCCCTTTTCTCCTTTTCCGTTTTTTGGCAGATCTTTTAACTCCTCATCCAGCATGGACATCTGTACTTTTCTTTAGGCATCACCACAAAATAATGCATAAAGCGTATATATCAACAACAACACACAATACGGCTGGACGACTTGTACTATTGTGCGTAGAATATCATTTCCCAGCTCCTGTCAGTCTGGCTTTATTGATGTTTTGAGTATACTTTGTACATTTTGATGTGAAGATTCTTTATGGATGGCTATGTTGAATGGTTTTGTTGTGTACTGTATATTTTTGGGTACCTTTGATTGAGTATATAAAAATGTACTTGGGATTTTCAATAGGATGTTCGTTATGTATAAAATTTTATCCGTACTTGTTTATGTAATTTATGCAACAAAGTACATCATAAAGTTTGGAGATGCATTTAGTATCCTGTGTGTAGCGTCTTGGGTGCTTTTAAAAAGCAAAAAGAGTGCAATTAGGTAAACAGGTATTGTAAATGCATTTTTAGTAATAAAAAGTATGAAATGCTTTCTTCATTACTGTATGTATGTAATTTGCTATTTTGTTATTAAAGATGGTGATTTTGATTGAAGTAAAAATCTGATTTATTGAAAGAACTCTATAAAGATATATTACACGGGTAATAATTAAGTTAAGTTTTTTATGCCGAAATATACTCTATATGTAGCATTTAGTTTATAATTTTTGTTATAAATTGTACAAGATAAAATAACAACTTTTTACCGTTCTTACCTAATCATTCTGTTCTGAAAGCATTGTTTAATGACCATCATATAAGATGACGAACATGGAGATGTCCAAAATATAAACGAGATCACTCATCTATTGCAATCCAAAGTCAAATTTATCTACATCTAATCTACGTTTATACTTTACACCGACCTTTAAGCTAAAATATATACTAGAAACTACGTGCTCAAGATATTACATATAAATTACATTTTAAATGAGTCAATAATAAAAAAACAGTGTAACATAAGGGTGTTAGATCACCTTGTCCTAACTAAGGATTATAATCATGTGGTCGTGGCATCGTTACGATGCTTAGAATTTGAGATGCCTGCAGATATTGGTGTCGCCGTCAGCTAGCCGCCCTGGTGGCTTCTTGCCTTGCAAGACGCTCTGTACAAAAATTTAATAAAACATTAGAACTAGAATTTTTAAGATAATTTTTTACTATTAATATACTTATTATGAAGTTTCTACCTTTCTCCCGCACACGTCGCTTCCACCGTTTCACGCGACGATCAAAACTTGCAGCTTCTGTTTTAGTTTTGTGATACTGATCCTTCAGGTCATTAATAGCTTGTGATATCATTGAAATTCTCTCGTCTGGATCTAGTACTTCGACTAAAATTTGTTTTCATTAAACACGATAGTTATATTAATTATTGCTCAGCTCTAAATATTATTTAAAAATTCAAAATGTATTTTGATAAAAACTTACTGAGATTCGGAATAAAATTGTACCGCCCGGTTTTCGGTGGCTTCGCCAAATTTACAGAAGGAGGAGGAGGCTGAGGTTTGGCTTCTTTATTTTCATTGAGTGAGCCCACAGGCGTTATTCTGCGTCCACTAGACGTCCTACTGCGCTGACCGTATCTTGAGACCTCCTCCGGTGACTTGTTTCTTCTCATCGTTCTTCTTCGTTTACCTAAAGGTGGACTTGGAGACCTGCCTAGTCGACTACTCTTATTCCGGATTCTAGTTGAACCACGTGTCGAGCCGTGCTTTGAGTCACCTGAAATTATGCAATATTTTATTTTCAAACGGCCTCCCTAAAATTTGTATACCCTTAAAAGATTGTAGGGTCCACAAGTTTAAAACTTACCGTCATCAATATGCGTGCTTTTGGAGCCTACATCACTATCCATATCGTCATCATCACTGTGGAGACCTGCCTAGTCGACTACTCTTATTCCGGATTCTAGTTGAACCACGTGTCGAGCCGTGCTTTGAGTCACCTGAAATTATACAATATTTTATTTTTAAACGCCTCACTAAAATTTGTATACCCTTAAAAGATTATAGGGTCCACAAGTTTAAAACTTACCGTCATCAATATGCGTGCTTTTGGAGCCTACATCACTATCCATATCGTCATCATCGCTGTCTTTTGATTTGCTACTTCCGCCTTCCGGTGTCGGTGACATTCGACTGGTATCACTAAAGAATTAAAATAGGATGTCAAAAAAAACTTGTGTATGAAACAAAAATTAAAAGTAGATAAATGAATTTACTGTTGTCGTGAGTCATCATCGTCTGTGCTGATGGTGCTTGAGGTAGATGGCGACGAAGGTGCAGNAATTAAAATAGAATGTCAAAAAACTTGTGTATGAAACAAAAATTACAAGTAGATAAATGAATTTACTGTTGTCGTGAGTCATCATCGTCTGTGCTGATGGTGCTTGAGGTAGATGGCGACGAAGGTGCAGAATGGTCCCCAACATTGGAACCAGAGAATGAATCTCTAAATGGAAGATCCATTCTTCCTTCACTTGGCGGTCCCATTGGTGAATCCACAGATCTTTCATCCGTTTTCTCGTCGTCGTCGTCTCCAAACCGACTATGTCTTCTGTTATCCAAGTCTAGCAAAAATCCCTCTTCATCTTCAAACTTTGGCCCTACAATTATCACTGGTTTATTTCCAGTGGCACCTGGAATAGTTGAGCGAGTAGCCTGTTCCAACTCTGGTTCCTTGCTGCATGACCCTTTTTGCTCCACCTCTTCTTCAAACTTTTCAGAATCTTCTCCGGTTGTGGGGCTTCCAGGAATAATTTCTTCACAAAGAAGGCTGTTACAAGATTCTTCTTCTGCGGCTGCTGCCCTTAAAGCTGATTCTGGTCCACTTCCCTGCTTCTGACCCATATCTTTTGAAGCGGTAATACTAGTAGACGTAGATATCACATCTATGTTTTTGCTTTCCATCTGAAAGACAATTTGAGCAGATGCTGGTGCTGGCTTAACTATAATTTCAGGTTTCTTCCTTTCCTCCATTTTTACTGCTTGCATGACGGGCTCCTGCTTAACTGGTGTGAATCCACTAGAAGTTCTCGAATTACTGTAAGAGGTCACCGATACAATATCTGGTGAGATGGATTTCATAACTGTTGTTGCTTTTGTCACCGTTATTGATGGTGGGTAATCGCTCGTTGTTGGCCTAACGTCTAAAGAAGATGTAACTGGGTTAGCTTGTAATGTCATTGTAACCGGAACACTAGAGACGACGCTAGGAGTCACTGTAATAGGTAGCATTGGGGCTCGAACAGCACTCGACGCTGCCGTAGACAATAGACCCAGGGATTGCTGATGCTGTGACGTTAAATCTACTTGAACTGGCTTGGAGACAATCACAGGTTGCATAGAGGCTTGTCCATGATGATGGTGATGTTGTTGGGGTTGCTGCTGCTGCATCGGTTGTGGAGACGGATGATGCTGATATGGTGCGGGCTTTATAACCACAGGAGCAGCAGGGATAATAATTACGGGATGTTTGGGTAAATTAGACTGATGATGCTGACCCTGATCTAAAATGTGATGTCCAGAAGAAGTTTTAACAAATGTGACAGCAGGTCCCGTTATAGTTGTGCCAGGAATGGTATGAGTTCCAGCAGTTTGGAACTTAGCTTGAATAGTAATGGGAGGCTGAGATGACTCCAATGACTTCCCAATCACAATTGGTGGGGGCGGTGGTTGTGAAATATGTAGCTGTGACTGTTGCTGTTGGGGTTGAGAAGTTGGTATAGTGCCTACAGGGAAAAACCTGTCTTTGGAAGGCAATTTTTCAGAAATGGAATCTTTCATAAAACGTTTCATGGGCATGCCAGATTTCTTATCTGGCGCCGAAGATAGAACAGACTTTGTTGTGGAGCCCATTGAAGCCACAGCGGCTATTGATGCAGCAATACTTTCCGCGGAAGATTTAATTGTGACAGGCAGAGTTGCTTTTAAGGCTTGTGAAGAACTGGTAGCAAACAAAACTCCAGGAGCAGATGGATGAGTCTGGAATATGCTAGAAGTCGAAGTGATTACTGTGGTAGGTACTGAGACCACAGCTGGAGTTGTTTGTTGTTGTTGTTGAGGGCTTGCACCAACGTTAGCAATGGCTGCATTCATAGCCTCGGGATTCATTTTTCCTGGCTTGCTAAATGGCATATTAAAGGGCTTTCCAGGTTTTCCTGGTGAATCCATTGGAGGTGGAATTCTCTTCTTAACAGGAGTTTTCCTTCCAGGTGTTGGAGTTGTGGATGGCTGCGTTACTAATGGTGTCCCACTTGAACCAACAAAAGGTGGAGGTGGAGGGGCTCCGCATAATGGAAGTGGGGCCATGGATTTGACTGGAGTTGTTGTACTTGAAGGCAACTTCGCCTTTTTCTTCTTTTGCTTCACTCCAGAAGGTGACTCAGTTCCACTAGCAAATGGAGAAGATTTAACTGGAGTTTTCATTCCAACTGGAAGTGGTGGAGGGGGAATCGTAGCAGCTACTTTTATTGGTGGAGGTGGAGGTTGAGTTTGAATATCTCCCACGTCTTTAGCAGAAATAATGCTAATTGTTGGAACTGAAGCAGCAGATGTATCTGGACCTTGTTGAATCAAATGAGGAAACAATTCTTGCTTCCTAGCCATGAATGGCAATAATTTTGTATCTTTCAAACTGCCTGGCATGTTAGTGGACACAGTTGCTGCTACAGGAGTCAAAGTGCCACTGCTATGTAATACAGGTCGTTCCGGAGGGAGTACAGAGGAAGTGCTTGTAATTGTGATTACAGGACGAACAGGGGTGAGTACTGGTTGAAGCTGAGGTCGCTGCAGAAGAACAGGTGGAGGAGGTGGATGGGATACAATGGGAGATGGAGTTCGAGCAACCACTGGTGTAGGAGCAGCACTTATAGTTACCGCAGCAGTCGTGAAAACAACAGGAGGGGGTGGAGGAACAGAATTGGAGACCAAGAGTGCTGGAGGGGGGACTGAAGCAGCAATAGAGGAAGAAACCACTGGAGGGGACGCGCGAAGGACACTGGGAGCTGGAGACGGCATTCTTGGAGGAGGTGCACTGCGAGATGTTTTAATAACAATTGGAGAAGTTGACACAGCCATTAGGGAAGCCGTTGGATATGATGATGACAAAGCTGTTGTAGTGGATGGAGGTATTGGGGTTGAAGCTGAAACAGTTGAAGTTATAACAGACGTTGCCGGTGTCGATGTGGTTTGCACAATTTGAACAACTGGGGGTGTAGATGGAGGTGTTGTTGATACTAGTGGAGGTATACTTGACACAACAGGAGCAGAGAGTTTTGGAGTCGCTGGCGGGATCGCTTTTGAACTGGTTGTAGCAATTTTCACAGTCTCTTTTAGGGTCTCGGGTGCAGCTGATGCCACAGTTTTAGAAGATTCATTAGGTTGCTCAACTTTGATGTGCTTATCCATTTGCATTTTCTCGATAAGAACAACTGGAGAAATGTCCTCTTTCCTAGTAGACTCGGGAGTTGTTGATGTGCTTGGCCCTTTGTCTGGAGACCTAGGCGAAAACATTTTTAACTTTGGCGCAGAAGTGGCAGCAGAATCGTCACTGACATCATCTTGAAACTCGTATATATCAACTTTGGTTGGTTCTTGAGACGTGGGAGAGCCACCAACCGCTGATAATGATGGTGGAGCATCAACAGGTGAAGAAACTGAAGATGTGGATGCCAATCCGCCACTTTTTACCATCTTTTCCAGCCCTTTCATTTCAGAGCGGATTTGATTTAAATCAATTACTTGATTACTGCCACCGCCACTACTAGAACCACTAGAGGATTCCTTGCCCTCTTCAGCTTTTCCAGTTGGCATCGAGAGAGCAGAGGATGCCGCTTCCTTTTCTTTTGATTTCGAACTTGCTACACTGCTTGATGACATTTCATCGTCAATATCCACCAATTCTGGTTTCTTGTCTACTTTTACTTCCTTTTTATCTTTTAAAGATGGCGGTTTGGTCTCATTTGTAGCTGCAGCTACAGTCTTCGTTGATGCCACAGTTTCCGGAGTAGATGGACGGTCCATCAACTCCATCAATGCGGAAGCATTTGTTGAATTTTTTTCCGACTTATGAGACTTTCCATCAGAATCTGATGACTCGGGCTCACTTTCAGACGCTGCCGCAGTCGAAGTTGTTTCTGTAAACACAGGTGTAAAGTAAAATTTCAAGATTGCTGAAGTTAGGATATCTTCAAATTTAATCAAACCTTAATAAGAATTATGAATCCACATGAAAGACTAGGAACATACCTTGCCCTGACTTTTGCCTAGTTCTCCTTCTTTTAGGTACTGGAGAAATCACCGGAATCTCAGAACTGGTTGACCTTTTCCGTTTTCCTGTAGCTGATTTGCTCCTTGTGCCACTTGAAGCTAAACTAGGTGTCACTGCAGAGGAAGTTGTTGTACTGTTACTTGTAGTACTTGTGGCAGAACTAGAATTTCTCCCTTTTCGTTTTGCTCCTCCTTTCAAATTCGGTCCTTGGGTTGCAGATGCTGCATTTGCACTTTTTCCACTACTATCTCCGCTATCCCCACCAGCTTCCATTTTCAAAGTAATATTTTCAGACACACGAGCTCGGTCAATCCACTCATCGTACCGATTATTCCATCCAGTGTAATGTACTAAGAAATTTTCATCTTTCTCATTAATATCAATTACTTTGGCTTCATAAGTCTTCCCTTCTGATTTCGGGTAGTAAACTTGTAGTTTATCTCCTAACCGGATCTCCATTATCTTTTCAACTACTTTAGCAGGTGGTTCTGGGGGTGGAACAACGGGTTCCTCTTTCTTTGTTTCTTTCTCTTCTGTATCACCTTTAGTACTCTGCCGTTTATACTTGCCACGACCAACTTTTTTCGTAGATGGTGTGCCACTGCTAGGAGTCGGAGGAGCGCTGCCACTTTCGTCTTTTGAACTTGCTACTGACGAGTCCCTCTCTTTGCTTGCATTTGGTTGACGCTTTTTCTTTGATGATGTTGGAGATGCGGCAGCTGCCTCTTCAACCTCCTTTTTCGATTGACGACCACGAGACCGACGTGGTTCTTCAGTCTCCGATTTTTTAACATCACTTTCTGATCCTGTCCCGGTGTCTACAGTTGCTGTGGGCGAATCTCTCTCTACAGAAGGAGCTTTCTCTTCTGGGGCACTTTTCTCCTTTACTTCCTTTTTCGAAGGAGTTTCTTCAGAAACATCCTCCTTCTTGGATTCTCGCACTGATTCCCTACTGGATGAAGGAGTGGCACGGTCTCGGAATAGGCTCCGGCTACTCCGAGACTTACTGGATGTTGGTGCAGTCCGTGGTGTCCACGTGCAGCCCAATTTCCGATAAAATTCCTCAAAATTAAATAAGAACCTGCATGGAAAAATGAAGTTAGTAGGTATTTTTACTAAGGATTTAAGTTATACGTTACACATACATTGTCAGCTTACTTCTTATACGCTTGTTTCACCAAATTAATAGTTGACGTGCTTGGCATGTTACCAAAGCCCATTTTGATAGTGATAGCTTTCCACTGGGACGTATTGGTAACTTTAGTGTAGCCACCTTTGGAAGTAACAGTTTTGAAAAGTTTGTGCAAATCCAAATCTTTATTGCACACTTGTGGAACCTTGTTAAGAGGTGTAGATCTGTCGTCCATAAACTTATATAATTGAGCAATAAAGCGATCTTTCTCTTCTCGGGGATCATCTTCAGACACTTCAGACTCAGATTGCTGATCTTCTCCGCCACTTTCACTCTGCCTTGCATTTCCAAACAAAACCTCACGATCCCAATGTGGAGGAAGCTCATCTTTTTCCAGGTACTGGAGTGCTTTATCTACAGCTGTGCGCAATACATTCGAGTTGGAATCATACTTTGAACTGGACTCTTTGGTAAATACTGATATTTCCTTTTTGGGAACGGTGTAACTATAAAAATGAATAGGTATATATTCTAATATAATACATTCATGACGTACATCTTTAAATGTTTTTTTCGATTAGCTGACTTACTATCTTCCGTCTCTGAATGATCTCACAAGGTACTCATCTTTCACACGAATCTTGTACGTTTCCTGAGCTGCTGGACTAACAACTAAAGCTGGAAACCAAGTATCTTTGGACTTCTTCTTATCAGTAGACTCCACACAAACCACTTTCCCCATGTCTAACTCTTTCTCATACTTTTTCCTTCCATCTTTTTTAGTTGGTGTGTCTTCTTCCTCTTCTTCGCTAGAACCTTCCTTGTCCGCGTCGTTACTGGAAAATACATAAACAATACAACATTCAATTTCCATTCCTAGTCCAATTCACCTTCCCATATAAACTAAAAATTATAATCATATAAACTATAACTACTTGGCTGCTCGTCTTCGGACTCCACGCCTTCCTCCCACAACAGGATTACTAAAATGTTCCGGATGAGTCAAAGGAAGTTGATCCAGAGTTTCACTTTCATTAAAATGTCTCCCACTTTTCAGACACAAAGCCGATCTTCTTAGCGTCGTGATATCCCCATCATCAAACACCACCGTGTACTGACTACTATCTTGAATTTTATTAATAGTAGCTTCTAAATACTGGTTCTTATCAGGATGCTTAGCTTCCACCGTGGCACCCACACGAAGAGTACCCTTAATTTGATCATCCGTCAACTGTGCGTTCCCATTACCAGCTTTAAACGTAACCTGTCAACACACAAAACAAAACATTCTTCAAAATACACCTTCATACGCTCACGCCATACCCAATACAATTACAATTACTAATTACTACTACAACTCCACTACTATCCAAACCAAAACTCACCTTGCATTTCACAACGCGAACCACTTTCCGAATTTTGGCTTCACAAAACGCACCCTTATACTTGGCACTCACTTCCGTGCCAACAGTTAAATATGGAGGGTCATCCGCCTGCTATAAAATTCAAAACAGACAACATGTATTACGATTTCATTACAACACCATCACTCAATCACATATTGCCTTTAATGCTTACCATCTTGTATTTCTCTATAATTCAACCATGGACTCTGAAATATTTTGACTAATCTCGCAACTGAATCATGGCATCTGTCAACTTTCTTCACCTTAATCAGACCATATTGAATGCCTTGTTGATGCCAGGTTGCACGGTGAGTTATTCACACTCGTGACTCGGATAATCTGTAAAAACCCCAAAAAACCAGTAACATTATAAACTTCCAACCCCTTTTAACCCTACCCCTTCTAAAATCAATCCCCCAGTTAAAATTTAACCAATTAAAAAAAAATTTAAAAGTATAGCGTATGCCAACTCAAATCAAGCTGTTTTAGAATCACAATTCACACTACAACCAGCGTATTCACATCACAATTGAAAAAGTCAGTATTGTACTTTCCCCTATTTATTATTTTAATTAAATTAAACTTATTTAACTATACCTTACCTCTTCGTCTCTTCTTGTTTTGCTAAAATCTCTCCCGTACATCTTCAACTAAACATAACATCAACCAAACCAGCCGAGCCAATATACGCTTAAAAAAGCTTTTAGCACAGTTTCCTACCAAAAAGTTGGAATGAGCCAACCAAACAATACATTGCATTGCCTCAAGGATTCTTCGTCATCCTCTAAAATTGTGCCATACATTTTACAGATCCGCATTTAGGAATATGGGGTATACCATCCCATGTATTAAGCTTGGCTACATCTGTATTTGGTATACATGCATCTGTCTATTATAGGATTTAGGTACAAGTATACCACAGTCAGTATACTCTATACATTGAGGATAGGGTGCATTTACAACAGATGTGTATAAGTATTGAATGCATAACAAAGATGCTTTTAGGTTCCCTCGTTTCTCCGATCCGGTTCCTTTTATAAGTATTTGGGTAAAGTTGTTGTGGAGTTTGGTATTTTGAAGCATGTCCTTAAGTTAAATGTAAATATTCCTCAGCAAAATCCTTAAGGCTTTACACAATGCAATGGATATTTATGTGCATTTGCAAATTTACATGCATGCAGATTTCAGGGACGCTTTTAAATTTACTTTCCCTTCATGTACGCCATACGGACATACACTTTTAATGTTTTTACATTCAAAAATGCTTGTAGAGAACCAACTGAATTTTATACAGAAAGAGATCTCTTTGATGGTAGTCTTCTTAGATTTGAAACTTAAAACTTTTCCTTGTGCTAAAAGTTTCAGAAACCATGTCATAAAAGTCAAACAGAGTTATTTAAAACTATGCAGATAGGAAATGCTTTAAAATGCATGCAAAATAGATATGGTGTGGTTTAAGAATGAGAATGACAAAACTGAATGTCCTATTCAGATTAACAAAATTGTTAAGAACTTTGAAACATTTTATTCATATTTGATGTTCTTTATTAACTGTTTCTCATCATGATGTTAAACATTATATATACCCCAACAAACAACACAATCTTTGTAGTATATTAACTATAGTAGAGGAGATGAATTTCTAATGATGTACTCTTGTATAGAAAAAAAGTCGAGCGAGACAGCAAAATCATCAGTCAGGTATCACAAAGTAAAGCTATTTTTATCGTAGAATAGTAATATTTAACGTGAGAAAATTTAAAATAACATGTAACAAAGGTATATTCAATGGGTTTCATCTTCAATTCAATATATTATGTAGCATAGATCTGGCACGCTTACATATATTGCATTTTAAAATCTGCTTTTGTGAAATATACTTAAACTTAAAAAAACCTGTGTGTGTGACCTTATATTTTGCGAACAAAATTTTTGTGTACTTATCTTTGATCATGGTAAAGATAAGAATTATTAAATACAGAAAAATTTTCGTAGTGTTTGATAATGCTGCAAGGTTGAGGTGGGATAACTTAAATTTCTTTCCGCGTCTTATCATGAGTTTACAATACACACCATGATACTTCTTTTGTGACTTGATATTTCTTAACCCTTTTGTCTCGTCAATCATTTTATATAAATTCCTTATGTTCCATATTCCTTGAAGTTAGTACAGTTTAGCAAACTTTTGTCTACATGTTAAAAAATATACTCAAAAAAATAATAAATAGTAAATGTGTGTGTGTGTATCGAATATTTGCTATAATTATAGTACTAGTAGCACAGCATACATACATTGTTAACAACTACACGCACCTTGTGACACCTCTAATTTTAACATCTCTAAAAAATCATCATCATTCTTATTATTCCTTTCAGTTTTAATTGCTCTTTAAATTATTTAACTCTTCATGAAAAGGGGTGAGTTATTAGTTGGTGTCTCACTTTGCCCCGTTTACTAAACCGGAACCTGACCTGAAGAGATATAGAAAAACTGACTGATATTTTGACACATTTGAAAGCGATCAGTAAATCTCTGAGAATTTTTAAAATGTACTTTTCATCAATTAATTAAGTACTTCCTTCATGACAATAATTAAAGGATATTACATACATAGCGTCAGCTAAAGATGAACAATACTTTTGTCTATAACACTGATGTAATAAAATGGTATCAAAAACACATTATGACGATGAACATTTAAGAGTATAGCGTTAATTATTGGTAATTTAGCTAATTATCATTAAGGTTCCTTCTTCAGTTTATGTAGTGTAAACAACAGTAGCAAAAACATGATTACCTTTTTCATTTTTAAATTGTTAGTAGTACAAAATTGGAAACCGCATTGCTACACAATTCGCTATACATATATTTTAGATCGCTGCTGCCTAAAAACTTAATATGAAACACGTTATTTTTCTACACACACTTTGGCGTTTTAACTTGAATAGCTACAATTAACAGTTTAAACTCTTAAGTCAAATTACATAGTATATTAATAAGTAAGTTAATGTTATACTATATTTTATATATACCTGTTTTGTAAGCCATTTCATTTTATATATGCATTGCTATTGTACGACTTGGTTTTTTTGTTAGTAAATGCAAAAAGGATGCAAGATTTACTATTGACCTAAATTAAATTAATACTATTGGTGTCTACATAGTCATATAAGGTATAATGTACAGGGTGATAATAATAATGATGTTTTGTGATATTTTGAAACTGTTTTTATACACAAAAAAATCTAATAATACCGTTCATGATAATAATATAGCATCAGTCAAACTCCTGATGTAGTTTGATGATGATTTTAATTGAAGGGTGAGATGTTAGTTAATAATTTCTCTACTCTGGTACATTCTCAGCTTGACTTTCGTAGCTAGATGAACCCTGATCCCCTCTCGGTGACGGTGGGCTACTCAGGTTGGAACTGTTATTAGATGTTAACGAGTGTCTTGGACTGCCATCATGACCTCCATCCTAAAGTAATACATTGTTAATGACTTATTAATATACTTTAACATATTAGTTTTTATGAAATTTTTGATGTGTGTAATTCCTTACGTCTGGATGATGCTCTGTGGGTGACTTTGGTTGAGTAGGCGGACGCATGGGAGGTGGAACCATGGGTCTCCTCGGGGGCAAGCCTGGAGGTGGACTAACACCATTGAAATGCCCTGGTGCCACTCCTCCTGGCATACCAGGCATCGAGCCCTGATGACTCAGAGAGCGTCGCGGTGGTTCAGGGTATGGCCGTTGTGAAGGTGAGAAGCGACTAGCTGAGCTGTGAAGCATACTTCGCACCCGTTGCATTCCTTGCTGCTGTTGCTGAACACTTGCTGGAGGATTATCCGCTGTTTCCAGAGTTGTTGGAAGATCCATCAGTCTCTGGATTTGGATCCCATCTCCAGGACCCATGTGACTTATGTGATTGAAATTGGAAGGGGCTGATATCATTCTTGACCTCCTGTCCGTATTCCTATAGGTTGAGCAAAACACATATATTTAAGATATGTTCCATTACCTGACCATACATTCAAGCTTCAAAGGAATTGTACAAAAATTAACTCATAATCAAACTTATCTACCCTAAATATACTCCAAATTAAACTAACACCAGAATATTAATTTTTCAAATGCAAAAGCTTCCTACGGATTTTTAATGGACTCAGTAAACGCTATATAATGTTTTTTTGAGCAGTGTCCAGCAACACACAACTTCGAAGAAAAAAATGCATTCCTATGTACATCATACAGGGAACGGTTCCTACATTTATATTGAACATGCATGAATTACCAAAACTTGTATATACTACAGGGTTATTACTACAGGGAAAAGAATAATTTAACGGGTTAAAATCCACAAATATATTATCACACTGTCATTCAAAAAGCTTCTGAAAATTAAATAATGGTTTTGGAAAAGCGTCTCTCCAAAACTAACCGAATAATTTGCTGATTTTCCAGTAGCAGCTTCAATTTCCTATATATAGAGCCCCAGTCAAATCAGTTAATACTTTGGATGTAATATTTAATTTGTAACTAATCAAATGCATTGTATATCTTGAAGCAGCAACGAGTAACTAAATTGTTAACCATGTATTAAGTTTTCTCTGTATTCGTGCAATGTTCTGTGTACTTTAAAATGACGTTTTAGACAGATGTATTAAACAAGAGAAGTATGTGACAATAATAAAAACTGTTCCATGTAAACTTATTTAGGGTGTTATCTGCCTGAATTTAGACACATAAAATACTTACGTTCTTGCAGCACGCGCATTCTCTCTCACAGAAAATTTCCTCCTTGTTCTTTGCCTCGAAAACTGGAGATCGGGATCCGGAATTCTAATCAAATCTCCTGAAGATGAAAAAAACATGATTTAAATTCAGACAGAGGTAAGCTATGTTTAAAAAATAATTATAGTTAAACTAACCTCTGATTATGTTGGACAAGTATACAACATGTGGAAAGTCCATGACAAAGGCAAGACTCATCGCTCCATTCTGACTGAGTGGTCTACTCTTCTTCAAATTAATGGTCTGAAGCCATTCACCAGTGGCACAATCAAACACATCCACATGCGTTTCACTATACACAAGTAAATTTCCATCAGCACACGCGACTGCGATAGGAATAGCAGGGTACATGATCTCCTTGTCCCGACTCTTTCTCCCTTGGAGATCAACAAAGACTCCGAGTGTGTTAAACACAAGGAGAAACTCATTCTGAGGCAGCTCGATTGCACACATGGCATCCACCGGGTTGTACGCCAAAAAGCCCAACATTTGGTTATCTGGATGAACCAAAGATTGGGGGTGTTGATCTCCCATAAGGGAGTAGATCGTGAATCCAGATTGGTAACCAATACATAGTCGACTGTCACTGAAAATATCCAAGCACTGCGCTTGCGCTGGAAGAAGTACTTCACGAAGCCTCTTATGACGCGACTTGGTTCTCGTCACTTCATAAATAATTACTTGGCTTGTGTTCTGTCGTTTTACAGCAACACACAAGCAGTACACTGATGGCGGCCCGGGGCGCATGATCCCGGTGGTCAGTGTGATACAGCCTTTTGTCTCTGCCACCTTGATCCACTCCACGTCATCCCCGTCCAGGGCTCGGACAGGGATAAGACGAACGTGACGTTGCTTTCCGGAAATTACCACGAGGAGATGTTCCTCTGTGATGTATTCAATCTCGTGAATCTTTTTCCCTTCTCCAATTCGTCCGATTTCTGTAAACATAAACAAAAATTATAGTCATTTCAAACGCGTTTTAAGATGCAATAAGGCGTTATTTAGATTACTGACCCTTACCATCTCGATCTAAATCTACACAGAAGAGACCATCGTCCGTTCCAATGACTAGGCGTTCAGCATCAATTATGGCACCACAGGTTGCAGATTTGATAACAGTAACTGTGTTGTCCACAAGCTCCTTGGCACGGTACACAGTCCTGTTTGGCAGATTGTTCCGCTTAAGAATACGATGTAACTCGTTGAGAGCCACTACCCACTTGGTTTTCTCGCTTTCCGTCTCCGCTAGCATTAGCGTGTGATTCTTTATACCGGGTGGGTTCATTAATGAACAAGTTATCTAAGAAGAAACAAGTTTAAAAATTATGACATAATTATATGTACGATTAAATTAAATAGTATTAAGTAGAAAAGACGCTTGAAGTAAGCTACTCACCCTAAATATACAGGGAATGTCCTTTTTATTCGCGTGAATCACGTCAGACTCCCTCACCGAGCTCACTTCAAACTCCTCATCTCGCATGTCCAAAATCTGAGAGACGAACACGCTGGGCAGAGCACTTCGGTCGGGCGAGATGTCGTAGAGGAAAAGCTTGAAATCACATACGACAACGTACTGACGAACCCAGCCTTTCTTAACACCACCTGGCTTTGGAACGCGAACGTAGCCTTCGTATGCTGTTCCTATTCCACGGGTCGGATCTATTCCTAACGGTCGTTTTGCTGAAAAATACAAAGATAAATACATCTTTAGCATATTTCATGGTTTTACTTTTCAATTTAGGATGTGTTTGCTGATATTTTGCTTACTTTGCTCAGGAGGGACTGGGCATACAGGTGGCACTTTGTCACGACACCCAACATGGCACGCAAAGCCACAAACTTCACACACCACACCTTGCCTGGTCAAGCCAATCATGAGAGATGTGCAATGGGAACATTTCAAAGGTGAGGAGAAAGTCCGAACCAAGAACTGGTGATGACTTTTTGTCTTGTTGCTCAGAGAGTTTGTGGTCATTGGTTGCATTAATTGAAGGCCTACGTTAGGACCACCGGGTGGTGACAAATGGTCCTGTAATAAGGTTTTAACACACATAAGTTAGCAAAATTCACATGTGAAAGCACATTTTAAAACTAAATACGTCAGTGTACATGGTTCATAGAGATATGACAAGAGCTAGATAAATGCTTACAGTGCTTAATTCAGAAAGGTTAGATTTGCTACTATTGTCCTCCACATCCCCTTCTTCACTCTCGAGTGAGCCACGGAAAGAGGATTCCTTAAGAAACTGCTCCAAAAATGACATCTGAGACGGCGGTCGTTCTAGAACTGAAGGAGAAAAGAATATCATTTTATAATCTACTTTAAGTAATACCGCTTTCATCATGCTTTCTCCCAAAAATATATATATCGTGCCAATTCCATTCTAGTCAAAACGCCAAAGATGATGTTAGAATTGTTATTACAAACATTTACATATTAATTAACACAATATCTGATTTCTTATATAAATTCTGCGAGGATACGACAACACATGAAAAACATGCAGAACGCCATGAGCTATAACCACATACCTGGGATGCTAATTTCTTTAGATGAGAAACAAAGGGACAATTGCTAATCAAATATTATCAATATTCGACAAGACCTTGATTCCCAAATCGCCAATTGTTATGATAAGCTATGGGGTATGTTTATAGTATGAGGGTCACAGAGTCGTAACAATGTTAAAGAGAAAGTTATACGTTATTACAAGAGTAAGCCATACAAGAAAAAACTCATTCCCACTCCCACTCCATATTGTGTATATATTAAAACCGAAAACAATAAAGCAGAGAAGGTTTTTCATACCATATAATCCTACAATACGCTTCAACGTCTCTATTTAAAGATAAGTAAAAAAATACAGGAATATTTTGAAAGAAGAGAGCAGCAGCAGAACAGAAGAGAAGAAGGGGAAGAATACACGTTTGATGACTTTTTTTCGGCAATATATAATTTTTTGTGCAAAAGATCACAGATAGCTTTTCATGAGAAGTAAGAAAATACCCCACACGCAGCTTGCGACACCAATAAAAAAGGGCATTTTGTCTGCAAATATCAGACCAAGGATTAGATGAAATATGATAGATATTTTACATACAATTTAAATGACATTTGGGTTTCTACACTAACACTACAGATTATACAAGTTTCCCATAATAACTCATTTAAATACTATTAGCAATCAGAACTAAAATTTGTGCAAAGAAAAAGTGAAAGTGAGCAACCCAAATGTCACTTTGTACAATGGTAAAAGTAGGGTGACCAAAAACCATGCTTGAATGCAAATGCAGCAATACACGGTGAAAGTGAAATGTAAGATGTGTATACACGGTTCATGTATGCATGTGGGAAGTGGCACAATTTGTTTTAGTTCTGATTACTACCAAGAAAAAAGAAAGGGAAAATTCATGTCTTTCATGCCCATCGATACTCATTTTACCTGAAGATGTCAATAGCTTATCCCTCTAAACATTTAAATAATATTATGAAAAATAATCATATTATAAGTTTTTTAAATTAACTCACAACTATCGGAAGACTCTAGTCGCTGTTGCAAGTCTTTAATCTGAGCTTCTTTACGCATCGTTTCACGTGTGAGCATTTCAAGTCGTTGTCGGTATTCACGAATTTCCCTGTGGTTTACGAAAATTAATTGTTAAATGAATATCTATATACTTAGAGATTGATTCGTTAAGGTTTTAATTTGATTTATGCTTACTTTTGAGCAGTTCCTAAATCGGCTCTAGTTTTGCTTAATTCTTCACTAATTGCCTGCTTAGCCTGAATTTCGGATTGGAGTGAGCTCTGGAGATTTAGCAATTCCATCTTATCCAACTTTTGAGACCTTCTGTTCCGCCAGTTCTTTTCCTAATTACATAATATTAAACACATTATAAAGTTTTTATTATTTAATGCATACTTTTAAAAAGATTTTACGCTACAGATTTCCTGTCTTACCACAGTAGATGATGGCGGAATACCAGCATGCTTCAAGAACTCCAACTCTTCATTCATTTTACTTGCCAACGCTTGTAAATAACTCCTTGCGTCTTTCTCATCACTGACCCATTGGATCAACTCCGAAATTTGCGACTCCCAATGGGCAATACTTTCTTTCTTAATCCTTAACTCTTCATACTCCTCATCCAACACTCGTCTCTCACCCTGAAGTCTTGCAATGGTATCCGACACCTTTTCCAAATCTTGAACCAACCTCTTGTTATCATCCAACAACATACTCTTTTCCCTATCATGAATTCTCTTCAACTCCTGGAGTGTCTCCTCACTCTCTGCTAAATTCTCCAGCCGCAGATTGTCCACCTTTTCCTTTAATAAGACAGCCTCCTTCTGGATAGAGTCTCGTTCCTGAAGTGTCTCCTCACTCTCTGCTAAATTCTCCAGCCGCAGATTGTCCACCTTTTCCTTTAATAAGACAGCCTCCTTCTGGATAGAGTCTCGAGCAACCTCCGCTTCCAAAATTTGGTCTTTCAGGCTACAAACCTCATTTGTATAGCGGGACTGTGCTTGCATAAGATTTTCTTTGTACTCTAATTCCATCCTTTCTAATTCTGCCTTCAGCCTTAGGATTTCTGTGTCGCTGGTCTCTGGCGTGTTCTGGAGATGGTGATGCATGTCCGCAACAACATTCGTTTGTCGTTGTTTGAATCGCTCCATTTCCTCCTCCATTTGCTTACAATACTCTTCACTCCTCTCTCTCAGTCTTCTTTCTTTGCTGGCTTCCGCATCAGCCTCGTCAATTCTCGTCTCCATCTCCCGTCTCAACTTCTCTGCCCGACGAATATCCTGTCTAAGACTGTCAATCTTCTGCATGGCTACCTCAAGTTCTTCCTCCTTGTCTCTGACCTGCCTGGACAACTTTTGCTTTTGCTGACGAAGATCTGACAACTTGTCGCTTATTTCGGTGTATTCAGACATAGCCAACTCCCGTTGTTTTAAAGCATCATTAACTTCCTTAGTTTGCATTTTGACTTTCTCTTGTGAGTCTTGCAATTCCTTTTGCAACTCATCCTTTTCCATTCTTAGCTGCATGCACATTTTCTCCAGCTCGCGGAGTCGGTTGCTGTCTACAGTGCCGTTTGTACTAGTGCCGTCAACAAGATCCTTGTTTCCGGCTGCTACACTTTCTTTACGCAAGGCAAGTAAGTTCTCCAACTCGTAATTTTTCTTTGTGAGGATGTTGACTTCATCTTGGAGCTTGCGCATTTCAGGCTTTTCGTTGAATATTAAAGTACCAGATGAGACAATGTCTCCGGCAGCTTTAAGGGCATCATTTAGGCGTTTTTGAAGCTCCACGTTTTCCTTTTCAAGCGTGAGAATTTTGTTTTCGTAATTAGCGTTCTCCATAATACCGTTTGTACTCGCTTTGCTACTACTAATGCTGCCTGTGCTCCTGCTTTCTCCGTTCATCAGATTTCCCAAGTCCGATATTTTGCTGGAGAAAGTAAAAAACATAGTCAAAAACATGCTAATACGAATCGTTTTGATCATTTTCAAACTGCATCATTAACAAACCTTTTCTGAGTAAAAGTAAAGCCAACAAAGGGAAGATGCAGTCCAGTGAAAATTGCATTGGTGGTTGGAGGGACCGCGTCTGACTGGCGGAGGTCATTATCGTCTACATCAAAATTTGACGTGTCTGTCGGGCTGCTAACCTCAGGAATGTAGGGTGCAATACCTTCCCGAATGTTATCCCAATCAATGTTCGCAAACCATGGATGAGCCTTTAATATCAATAATAAATATCAATTAATTAATCTTGCTTGTTTACTATTATATTACTGTTAAGTTGAGTCAGTCAACTGACATATTCTTACCTTGAAATCAGCCAAGCCCCGTTGACCCAGTCGGAACTCTGCACCACAAATCAGCTTTCTCATCAAGTCTTTTGCCTCGCTAGTCACATCAATCCCTCCTTCGGGTGGGAAATCAAAGCAGTTCTGTTGAAGCCCATTAAATAATCTCATTAGTTTTCTTATTTTAATTTCAAATGCATATCAATATCATCAACATACACACCAGGTCTGCATCACGAACAGCTCAGTATGGCTTTGTTCGGTAAATCAGAAGTCAGAAGCTCATATAAAAAGGAGATAGCTCGTGTCAAAAATTATATGAATATGAATTCACCAGACATCCAATGATGACAAAAGAAGATTATATGATTTCCATCGACTTGGAGTTACTAATGGAGTGTGTACCATCATTTTTAACATATCATACATTTTCCATTTTCCATATTGTACAAATGCATATATCACCACCACCCGTTACAACCCATTCATTAATTTCATACCATATGTATGTATACATGTTCCTTAACATATTTTCTCTTTTCTCGTTGCTATTCTT
>JAHZNG010001173.1:0-22012 GCA_027744375.1 Orchesellides sinensis | reverse complement strand
AATGCTAATGCAAACTTACGTTTGTATTGGAATAGCTGAACTGGGATTATCTAATAGACCTGAAGTAGCCAACATGATGGGTTTCTCAGGAAACCTGTACGCTCCAAATCTAGGATGACAAAAGGTTAAAAAAATCAATTTGTGCAAACATGAATGAGTTTCACAGCGTCTATGTGTGGCTTCAAAATTGCTTTGTCAGAGTCAGAGGTTACTTCAAAATTACAAAGTTGCATAAAATTTAAAGTTTCTTTTTAGCTACACCGGGGTCAGGAGTCATCGATCAAGCTCAATGGGTTATTACGGATATGACATGGTTGAAACACCGAATGAATTCTCGATGCTTCACTACTTCTTGTTTTTATTAGGAGCCATTTGTTTGGCCATCATCCTAGCATCCTCTTTTGAAGCAGACGCACGGGAACAGCGTCACCAGTTTCGGCGCATGCTACGTCGTACAGCTCCTCGCTGGCACAAGGAAAAACGGACAAGCTTATCTCATAAGAAATCGCGTGCACAGAAACTCGACAATGAATATGCTCTTTCGTCATTCAGATGGCCCAGTGAAATACATTTTGAAGAAAATCTGAACAACGACTTCTCCTGCATTGATGATAGAAAAAAAGAATCTGGATCGCAACTGGCTTTGATCTGCTGGCAAGAACTTCGGTTTGAGGATGACTATTTTGAGAATGAGCCTCCTAAATCCATTAAAACGACTGCACAAGATGTAGACAATGACTTCGGTATATTATTTATACATGAAATACAAATGTTTGTGCTCTGGTTAATTTGCTATCTAGTGATTACGTGTTTTAATGGATTTGGGTAATTTCAATTTTCAGTCATGATTACTACTGAGCCATTAAGCTTTTCTGGAAATGGACGGGGAAAGGAGAAAGTAAAGAAAAATGGAAGTTTTGTCTCTGGTTGGCGAAACTGGTGGTAAAGCGAACATTCTCTGACTGATAGTATCGAACGACCGGTCAAATAGATGACATACAGAAATTCACCTACTCCATAAAATCAACCTGTATACCTACATACATTTTTGCTCAATTAGAGATTGCAAACCCTTTTATAATTTCAAGTCAAAATTTGCTGTAGTGAATGCATATTCCAATTTTCCAAACTTGTGCGAACCATTATCTTAATAATTAGAATGAGCAGCATTATGACACACAAACTGATTACAATTTTTCTGAATAAATTTCACGTGGGAAATTCCTGACTAACTGATAACGCAATGTTTTAATTACAGATTTAGCTTTCATTTAGATGTCAATTTCATTCATTTACGTTTTAGATTTGTTTTGTATGTGTTTCTTATCAGTAGTTACACCTATGTATGTAAGCTATATGAAAAGATAAGACAAAGATTATTAATATCTGTACATATACACCGAAACTGCTAAAAAAGACAAATTACTTTTTTACTAGTCTACGTTCACTTTATTCTTCCAGGTTCAATGTGTAGGGCATGGTATTTAGTGATCTAAACAACAATTTAGAAAGTAGCAAATACCTTTATATTCTTTAAGTTTCTGGTTTTATTTTGCAAAGTTTTAAAGAGCCAATCCATAATGGAAAAACAAAGAGCTTTTTGTTCTTTTATTTGCGTAATCTTGTTTATTGGTTTGATAAATGGAGAAAAAGGAAGTTTGCAAGATTTCCGGCTTCCAGAGTCACTTGTGCCAACTCATTACGAACTTCAGCTTCAACCTATTCTTGACGATACTCCAGGGCACACACGCTTCACAGCCCCTGGTATCGTGACCATAAGTGTCAATTGCACAGAAATAACATCGACAATTAAACTTCATGTGGTAGATTTGACTATTGTAGAGGATTCTGTAGCGGTATGCAGACTTTTCCTTTCTGATTTGAACATAAAATCATACAGCATTGAGCATACATACTTACTTACAAGCATAAGCTTATGGACAAGTTAATACTGATTTACTGGTGGTGTAGGTAAGGAATTCTGAAACAGGAGTGACGCTCAATATATTGAATCTCACAACGGAACCGGAACATGACTTTTTTGTAATAAATCTAGCCGAGTCACTTGTCGCAGGAAATCGCTATGAAATTCATATAAATTTTGTCACTGTTGTTTCACAAACTCGATTGGATGGCATGTATCTTGATAGCTACGTGGACCCGTCAACAAACGAGACAAAGTATGACTGATATATTATGGAACAATTAATAAGTTACAGGTTCGAGGTTCCTATTTATATATTTTATTTTCGAACATTTTTAGATATGTTGCTACAACTCTTTTTGCTGCAATCAGTGCAAGGCGATGCTTCCCGAGTTTTGATGAACCAGATCTAAAAGTATATAAACCTAACCTTAACCCAAAAGTAATTTCACCAGAGTTAATCTTCTCCTAATTGAGACTAATCTTGATTGATGGCATAGGCAGTATTTTCGATTTCCCTGGCAAGAAGGGAAACATACCACTCACTCTCAAATATGCATCAGATTTCGACAGAACCTCTGTAATTTAAATTGAGTAATTCATGCTAAATATAGTTATACTTTAAATCATCTTTAAATCAGTAGATTGAATTAAAACTACAATTCGTTTTATCTTGTAGTGAGGGAATGGATGGATGGTACTTGGACAAATTCGCTCCAACTATGCCAATGTCGACTTATTTAGTGGCAATGATTGTTTCAGATATGACGTACGAAGAAGCTCCTGCTACCTTATCTACACACGCTGATAATACAACCATTAGGGTAACACAGTAGTCAAACTGTTTTAAAATATTTATAAATTGTATAATTTTTTCACATTTAGACGTTTCTGAACAGGTTTATGCACCATACTACTTCATTGAACGTGGTGGAGGTGTTTACGCTGCTAACCAAACCAAAACTGTGCTTGCCAAATTCGAAGACTATTACAATAGCACTTTTATGCTTCAGAAACTGGACTCTGTTTCATTGCCTCGGTTCTATTTTTCCGCAATGGAAAATTGGGGGTATGAAGAAGAAAAAAAGGAAAAGATTTTAGAAGGTCAACAAATTTTGATTTGTTTATATCATTGCATGCATTCATTTTGCTCATTTTAGTCTGATAACATACAATGACCGAGTACTCCTGTACTTTCCTGGTGAAACGACGGAACAAGAGCGATACAGGATTACCAGTATTATAGCACACGAAGTTTCACATCATTATTTTGGCAATTTAGTTACATGCGAATGGTATGAAAATTTATTAACAAATATTATACACAGAATGTACAGCTGAAATTGTTATTGTATGCTTCCTTAAAGAACCCAATATCGTTTAAATATTTTTTCCATGCATTAATTTTATTTATGTAAAGGTGGACCTGGATATGGCTAAACGAAGGATTTGCTACGTACGCAAGTCACTTGGGGGTAGAAATGACATACCCTGAGTTCAACCCTTGGGATAGATTCATCAACGATGTTTATCAAGTTGCAATGGACTTCGACTCAACTTCCAACACTCATCCAGTTGCTAATGAGCCAGCTAGTCTTGCAGACATTGGTGGGATATACGATGACATTGCATATGAGAAGGGAGCGTCTTTGCTCAGAATGATGCAGTCATTTTTAACAGAAGAAGTTATGCAAACTGGAATAAGAAGATATTTGGCAGAAAAGTAATGTCTTACGATGACATTGCATATGAGAAGGGAGCGTCTTTGCTCAGAATGATGCAGTCATTTTTAACAGAAGAAGTTATGCAAACTGGAATAAGAAGATATTTGGCAGAAAAGTAATGTCATTAAGGAGTACCTCGTGCACATTTACGCGAGCATTTTCTTAAAATATTAATTTGATAAAAGCTACAATAAAACAGTAATTATTTCAAACATCTAGGCAATTTTCTACAGCTAGACAAGACGATTTGTTTCAAATTCTAGAAGCTACTGCATTGGAAGTTAACAATACGCTTCCTCTACCTGTGCCATTAAAAACAATCATGGATACCTGGACCTTACTTTCAGGATATCCAATTCTGCGTGTATCAAGAGTAAACTCCACTACAGTTTTGATTACGCAGGTTGATTTGATTACTCGATTAGACTAGAAGTCTATTAGAATATGAATATATGATGAAACAAATAACATCTTTTCTACTTGACTTTCCCTTTAAGAGAAAGTACCAAATGCATCCGGAGGATCCGTTTGTTAATGAATCCTGGTGGGTACCACTTAATATCAGGATAATAACAGCTAATCCACCAGAAGATAGGCTGTTCTGGATTAGTAGTCAACATAATGAGACATTGCTCTCTATTCCAGATACGGAATTATTTATCGTAAACCCAAAATTCTACAGTTTTGATTACGCAGGTTGATTTGATTACTCGATTTGACTACAAGTCTATTAGAATATGAATATATGACGAAGCAAACATAGGTCTTTTCTACATGACTTTCGCTTTCAGAGAAAGTACCAAATGCACCCGGAGGATCGGATTGGCAATGAATCCTGGTGGGTACCACTTAATATCATGATAATAACTGCTAATCCACCAGAAGATAGGCTGTTCTGGATTAGTAGTCAACATAATGAGACATTGCTCTCTATTCCAGATACGGAATTATTTATCGTAAACCCAAAATCTGATGGTATGAGTAGGATTACATTGTTTATAAAATATTCCCGATTTGCATGGCTGTGTGCCTAATGAAAATTTGAATAGTTAAATAGATATTAATGTTAATTACAGGGTACTATAGAACTTTGTATTCTACAAATCTGCTTCAAAATCTGGTTGATAAAATTGAAAGTGACTGTCAAGCCTTTCCCTCTTCAGCAAAAGCCAAGCTACTTGACGACTATTTTGCTTTCACAAAAGATGGTACATTGGTACATACAAATATGAGGTTTCTTAAGCATTTTGTGAGTTGGAAGGAACATCTTCAAAATCTGGTTGATAAAATTAAAAGTGACTGTCAAGCCTTTCCCTCTTCAGCAAAAGCCAAGCTACTTGACGACTATTTTGCTTTCACAAAAGATGGTACATACAAATTTGAGGTTTCTTAAGCATTTTGTGAGTTGGAAGGAACAAGCCGATATACTTAAAATTGCAAATATTTTTACAGGAGTTATTAATACGACGACGGAAAAGATGATATATGAATTGACTTGTTTGGAAGATGAAGAAGGATTAATAGTTTGGCAAAGATTATTTAAGTATTTTGTCACTGAATTCTTAAGAACAGACGAGGAAAAAGAAAATACCACGGCTGTGAACAAGATTCTTTCTCACCTAAAGGTAAATTTATTATTGTTTAGATGTTATAATCATATTTGATTCATACTTTAGCTTATATAAACCAAGATTTTCTTTAAACGTAGAGTCTTCAGTCGTCAATTATTGCTGTGTTGAATAAACTAGGAGTGAAGCAAAGGCCAGAGGAAAGGGGAGAGAAAGTTGTGCTAAGGGCAGAGCTCCTATTCTGGATTTGCTTTATTGATTCGGATCAGCCACTCTGCAAGGACTATGTGGTGGAGGAAATGAACCGTTGGAAAACGGAAGCTTCCCCGTAAATTGTTTTAATTTTTTGGGATGCTCATAAGTTGTAGTATGAAACTCTACAGTTGGCATTGGCATACCCTATACATACGAATTACATTATATATTTACCTCGGTATAGATTTCCTGCTGATTTGGAGGAAACTTATCTCTGTATTGCTGCCTCGCTTAATGATACATGTTCGGAAAGGGTATACAAACTCATGGAGAATACGGAACTACCTGGTGTTAAATCCAGATTACTTAGTGCCTTGTCATGCACCAAGAACTTTCGATTACTCCAACGGTAAATACATCATTTTATTACATTTAGGTAAATATAGGAACTTTACTATGAATTTATGTCCTGAATATTTTTAGCATTGCCCCAGAGTTGACCAAACTACTGGACAGTAGGAAAGATTGGGATCAGAAATCAATCAACAACCCTGATAATATACCGCACCTCAGAACAAAACTTAGAGCACTGAAAAATAAGCCAACTAAACATTTCCAGTGACTTTAATACACAGTGTTAACGCTCTGTGAAGTAAATAATGCAGATAGCAAGCTTTAGAAACTAGTGTCAATAAAATCAGACGAATCTTTAATTTGAATTATTTTTTACCAAATAATTTTAAATGAAAAAACAACCTTGAATAATAGCATAGACCGTAATAGTTGTGACATTAAGTTTTGAACGAAAACACAACAGAAATTCAAAGATATATAAGAATCGACATGAACGTAATGAGATAACATTAAAATATACCATCAAAACTTACACATTCTACCATTTCTTAAAAGCATACTATCAATCACCAAGTAAAAGTAGTAGGGGAGTGAAAGCAGCCGGACTTTCTCTAAGTTTCTTCTTAAAGCTCTCCATCACCTTTAGAACGCTGATATTGTTCATTACATACTGATGCACGAATTTCCTCACACTGTCTTCAGGTTCGAACAGATAAACGAGAATAGTGGCCTGCGCTGCATTGTTGAGGTTCATCTCTTCACAAAGCTTTAAGAAGCCCACAGTTTTCAACGGTTGTATCTGGTATTTCTCAGCTGCATTCAGTAACTCAGCTAGATTGTCCATATTCCGCCATCGTTGCTCATCCAGCGAAGTGTCACAGTACACAAAGCGAAGCACAAACTCCAGTGTTTCTGGACTTATGTCGTTAATCACTATTCGACTCTCCAAATTTTCACTCATGTTAAGTGTGAACGCAGCACTAAACACTGGGCTAGCACCTAATATGCAATTTGAACACAATTTTATAAGATATTGAAGCTTAATTAGAAATTCGCTTTCTTCAATAGAAATTAGTAGAATATTACTGGACAAAATTGATTTGTGAACATGAAACTTTAAATCGTAACATTCTAGAGTAGCGTCACTGTTGCTGCGTGTCTTCCATAATGTACTTAGGATTTGTTTGGCAAGAGTCATTTGGCACGAATCCACCAATTCCACTTGTTCATTACATTCATTGTCCATCGTTTTTCGTTTCTTGGTTCTCGAGGAGCTTCTTAAGGAAACCAGAGTGTCCGGCAATGAATGATGTAAGTCGTTTAGAACTTGAATATCGATTTGGAGCCGTAAAGTGTCATCTTGAAGAATTTCATCCAGGTGATCTCTCAAAAAGTCCACTTTAATAATTCCCAGCTCATTCCAGCTGCTTCCGCTTTTCAAGTAAATTATTTTGTCGTTACCTGAAACAAAATGTTTTCAAAGTAAGTGCAGTCAGAGACATACTCATGCATCTCTTGTATGCGTGTAATTTTTTCAAATTCAAATTCGTGCTGAATGGGAACTGCATTATGCTGAGTGACAACATACGTTTTTGAACTACTGGTTGTCCATCAACTCCGATAATTTCGATTTTGTATTTGAAAAAGCATTCGATTGAAATTACTTCATCTTCATCAAATTCACTTCCTGCGTGGTTGAGTTCGAGGTGTAAATCAATACAGTTAGGGTCATCCACTGATTTCATTATCTTGATAAGCCTACACATGACCATTTAACAATAATTCTTATATCGCATGTTATACTGTAACTGTTGTATTACAGATCATCGAAAAGGCAATAATGGCAAAAACTACAAACCAGTTACAATGGTTCCCATCATCTTTATTTCCAACTTCAATGACTGGAGACTGGAGAAAGTCAATGTCCAAAAGGCTCTGATATTCTTGAGAGCCTAACGAGTCCCCATTTTCAGAATCCTCGTCTTTCAAAGACGCATCTTTGCCGTGGTTCAACCCACAGATTTCAGAAAAATGACGAATATCCCAGCGAAACGATTTGAAGCTCCAGATCACCTGAATAGAAAACATGCATATTTCCTAAATACATGTGAATATGAATTAACAGAATGCAGGATTGAGAACTTTGATTTAAATCTACCGAAGACACTGCTTTTTCCATGTTCATTATCGGTCAAAGGTACAGAGGGCTAGAACAAGAAGTCTACACAACTTTTTCTAGCAGCAGGAAACGTTCATTTCCGAAAAACACTAACTTTTTTTGGCACGAAAAGAATTTTAGAAAAGCTTTCACAGTTTTAAAAAGCATGATATGGAAATGGAGTTGTGATGCATGTTGCCATAAAAACACTTTTCTTTCTTTGCCTTCCCCATTTTATTTGATCAAGTGAATTGGGGCTGAAGTTCTGAGGTTAGGTCAGGTCTAAGCCGATTCATAACTGCTTTGCTTACCAACTTCAAAGTGGTTCCTTAACAATTTTCACACGATCATGAGTTTAAAAAGTTTGCATACAAATGGAACCCAACGCCCTTAACATGCGTCATCTCTTCATTTTTGGATTGGTTATACTTGCCCAGTTTGAATTGAAACCAGTACTATGTGCAAATGCTCTTCCCAGTCCCAATCCTTTATTTTTAGGACAGGAGCTGACGGAATTTTTTAATGTTTGCACTGGGGAGTCTAAAATTGTAATTCTCAATAGATTTATTTGAAGAGTAGGAATGTCGTGCAAAACACATAGATCTTGACATTTAGAATTTTTCATGTTACGTGTATTTTATATGATTTAACCATGCGTTACTTTAGACGTGTCCGCTCAGCACTCCAGAAGACATGAGACGACTGGAAGAAGCTAAAAGCTCAGTTAGGACGCAAATCAGTTACTATATGTCCATACCACGACTATGCGTTAGTTGTGCCCTTATGCTGCTCATATGCATTCTCATGATCCATTTGGCCATTGTGCGGCACTTTGACTGGAGAACATTGCCAATTCTCAGACTACATTATAACATTGAACAAGAACAAGACAAAACTAGTAAAAGAAATAATACAAACACCTATAAATTACTAAACATTAGTTTTAAGAAAACATTACATACTGCTGCAGCTTTTAACATGTTCTTTAATCTTTGCAAAGATGGGGTAACATATCAGCAATACATTTGGATGAAGTATCTCGTTTTAAGAGGTAACCACGCTGTTTTCAGTGGCAGGGACTTCCGGGAAATCAATTGGTACAAATATAAAGATTGGGACTCAAATTTTCACTACAAAAATGTAAAGATCAACCGGTTCGTGTTTTTGGATAAAAAGATGCTCACGCAGCACTTGGCCGAAGATGTGGAGAAAGAAGCCCAAGGGGAAGTAGAAACGCATGGGGTTGTGGGTCCGAGATGAGAAGTTAAGACATGTCATGAGTGAAAGCAGTACACGGAGACAGGGAATCTGCATTTTTATGTGTATTTTAATTTGCGCTTGTACTGTATACTGTCAAGATTTTAGATTATTTTATTGAATTAGATATGTATTAATGTTATTTATTGCGAATGACATATAGTATACTATGATGATATAATAATATGTAGAACATTTTAATATTTCTTTATAAAGGATACAATAAAATGGTATATGCACTAGTCGGCCCATAATTAGTGACCGTTCCCAACAGGTAAGCAAGGGATGTACATAGATGTAGACTACTCACGAACATCCTGCGCTACATCCGGAATCATTAATCTCCTCTTCATATCTTTAGTCTTAATGTCTGTCTTTTCCCAACTAATTGTACGTCTTTTTTCTTCAGACGTCATACAAAATCTTAGCCTAAATAAAAATGATTTGGTTTGTTCCCCTGATCCCTGATCAGTTCATGTTTAAGTGAGTTCGTTTGACACTTGGGATACTACATTCAGGTAGGTAGGTAGGTATGTAAAGATTTTAAACACAAAAAGTTAAGGATACATTTATCTGAACAACGCTCTTTACCTCTGCATCCTCAATGCAACAAAGGCTGGAACATAGATTTATAATTCATTATATGAAATGAGTTAGATGAAATCATATCATAAAGTCCGCTGTTGCATTCTTCGTTCATACAGCTAATGTAATGCAATAAGTGCAAAAGACATTGACAAACTAAAAGCCTTGGCAAGCGATCTACAAAGATAAAATGTTTTTTTCAAGTTTAAATGTACATCTCTGGCAAGCCAAACCAGTGAACGAGTCATCTTCATCTCCTGTTCCTGTTGCGATGTTAGTGAAGGCTTTTGAACGGGTGTATATCCTCTTCTCTCTGCTTTATTGAGTCTATCTAAATCAGAGTCAAGCCATTTATATAAACTAACACAAATAACATTTTCATAGTATAAAAGCAAGTTAGAAGAGGTATCTATTCTTCAATGTAATTTTATAACACAGTAGTGGTTGGTCCGATATCATCTACTTCTACCCATCCAATGCAAAAACTCTTTCTCCTCCAGCTTTGCTATAAACTACACTTCAAAACAAGGCCTGGTATAGTTTTTTTTATGGGGAATATAATTGCTATATACAAATCCGTCTGTACCGTATGAAATGAATGAAACTCCGCATTTAGTTTTTTAGTTTACTTTTTTCATATAAGCTTACATATTAGTGCATTGTATTGTATTGCCCACACACACACACACACACACATGATATCACTAAAGAACAGAAAAGCATGTATATGCATGTATTGTAGTAGTATAAATAAAAAGTGTGGTGTGGAAATAATATTCTATCAATAATATTTTTATCACGTAAACACACACCACAACAACTTTTAACTAATTTCGTTCAATCCATACGTACGTAAGAGAGAGCAAAAACAACAGATTAGTGATTAGATTTATTTTGACTAGCCAACCAACCCAAGCAAGTATTTACAATAGAGAACAACCAACAACCACAGCAGTTTTCTTAATTAAATTAGGAATGAGAAATGGTTGTGTTAAATACACAAAAGACAAAAATTGTATTGTTTACATATCATTGTGTGAGCAGGAATTGTCCAGAGTGGATGATTCATTTTAAATTCCAAGTGTTGTCTTTTGTGTCAGTGTGACCTAGTTGAAAGAAGAGTGAAGAGGTGTTATCTTTTAATGTAAACTTGGTTTCCCTTTCCTGAGAATATTACAAGAAGAGTGAAGAAGACCTTATCAAAGGTTAAAATACACATCATCTGTCCAGTCAGCTGAGCGGAGGATAGTCGTCTATGTGTTAATTACATTTGTATTTTTACTTGGAAAGAAACTTCCTGGTAAGGTCCAATTTTGAATTTAGATCGTAATCATCCATTTTAATTTGTTTATATTTTATCATTACTTGTTTAAATCCATGTTGTTCTATGGGTCATTTCGGCCCGAAAGAACTTTGAAATAAATAAATCAAATCAATCAATCAATCAATCAATTTTAATTTGTTTTAACTATTATTTTATTTTTAAATTAGTATTAGGTGGTGGATTACGGTTAACGGTTGACGATATTCATTCGAGATATATTTTTAGGTATAATTGTTGTGTTGTCCAAGAGGATCCTTAGGTTGTAGGTATTTAGAACTTTTTGCTGTTGACAATGCTTGGAGAAAGGATGGGTTTTGTTGTGGAAAGGAAGTAGCGTAATATTTATGTATGTTCGTTGAACTGTTGGAAGACAGCCAACTGATTTATTTAGGACAAAAACAATAGATTTTAAAGCTGCTTTCTTGTGGTGTTTGTAGTTAAGTATTTGGAATGGAGTAAATGTAGTGACAGTTTTATTTGATGTAATAAATGATTAGGAGGATAAGAGATAAGAGATTTACAAGGTCAGAGGTATCAGATTTAGGTTGATTCTGTGGATTCCATTGCGTATACTGGTGTAATTTCCAATATTCTCTTTGGCATTGATTGAAGATTATACTGTTGACTGTGTACTAAGCTGAACTTTCTTTGTTTATGTTCATTTCAGGTTGTAGGCCAGATGACAGATTTTTAAAGAAACGCGGTGGAATGCGGATTGAGTTAATTGCTTGATTTATGTAGTGAAGACCGATTAGCTAAAACGGAATGTGAGGAGGCTCGATAAGGAGAAACAAGCTTTTAAGTGATGAATGAGGAAGAAGGAAGGTTTTATAGTGTATCAAGTCATTCCAGTCTTCCGGAATCTTATTATAGGTGATTATTATTTAATTACTGTTTAGTTATGCTTTGCAACGACAGAAAATATATGAATGTTATCCTAAGTGTGGAGCCATTGCCACCTGTTCAAGGAAAAGATTTTCCATTTGTGCAGCTTTTGTATGAGATGGGGTTATTTCAAGTTAAGTCATAAGCATGCGTGAACAGATGAAGGAAGTAGAAACCTACAGTTTGTAGAAGTGTAGTGAGATTACTCGTCATAAATCAACCCGTATGCTCTTTGACCTAAATTGACCTTGCATACAAGATGATTTTCATGCATAGTTTAGTTCTGTGCTCTGAACTTGTTTTTAACAACGTTACTTCTTTCTAATTCCAAGATAAGGGAATTCATAACTATCTGAAGTTTTCTGAAAATAGGCCTGATATACTGTAAGAGCAGTAACAGCTTTTAAATATGTGTGTAAAGTGAATGGTATGTAGAAAAGAGATAAGTAACGAGGTGGTCGTACTTTGTGTAGTAAGTCATACGGCATGAACGTACATAGTACATATTACATATATCATTGTAAGTGGAATATCTTACAGTGTGTTGTAAAGTGTCTGGTAACTTAACTTGTATTTCTATTTTTCAAAGGCTCTAAGTTGTTCCTTTAAATTGGAATTTATTACCGCTACATGCTTTCTTAAGAATAGTTGGTTATTCAAAATGTGTCTGGTGAATGCTTTTTAGATAGTTTAGTTTTACGTCAACGCGTGAGTAATGTAAAAGAGGTAACTCTAGGAAAATAAAGTATATGATGATGATGAAGTTTGGATGATGAATTACAAAGTATATGAGTTTCAGATTTTGTAAATCCAATCCAAACATTTAGACTGGTAGCATTTGTACTTGACTTCGATTCTCTTTTTCTTTGCCTTTCAGATTGGTCGCGTGGATTCGTCTTGCTGAGGAATGGACCTTGAATGGGCAAATGCAAAAAATGTTTTAACGTCATCGTTATGATTAGTGGGCTAAATTTAGTGAAGTGTCCAGTTCATATTACCTTTTAACTAAATTTATGTTTTTAGTTTTCGCACTCGGCAGTGGAATGTGACAGTTGAATCAACTAAGTTGACAGTGAAAATCAATTTAGTCATCATATATTCAAGATTCTGTACGTAAAGATTATATGGAGGAAAGAGATAAATGGTTTTTCGAGTTGTATGACTTTTTTGTAATTCGGTTATTTGCCTGATGTTATGTGCGAAGAGAGAAAATTAGCGTTAAATATGCAAAGGAGCTTCATTAGGTAGTAAGGTACCTTAAACTAATCAAGATGAAGACTACTACAAACTACAAAGATGGAGATTCTCCTCCATCCATTGGCCCGAAAGCGCTGAAATTTAGTGGTCTTCCCGTTGTAATACACGGATTGTTCTTGTCAGTTTTATTGATGAACATATCATCATCCAGTGGCACTATATATGTTGTCTCAGAGATTTCAAACGAGACTATAGTACAAGTGAATGACCAGCCGGCAAGATTTATACCGGAACGTTATGCGTTCTACGGGATGCAGGTATGTATTTTAAAAAGTTTTCATATTTAATAAAATTGTATTATTTTCAGATTTTATACCGTTGAATTTTTTCCTGTTACAGGGATATCTTGTCTTTGCTGATCCACCAACTGCCTGCCAACCTGTCAAACCACCTCCTAATCCCCCGAACTTAGAATATCCAATTAGCTGGATTTTGTTAGCAAGAAGAAGCCCTGATTGCCATTTCCAACTAAAAATTGAAAATGCCCAACTTAGTGGGTACAGTGCCATAATAATTCATAATGTCGGGTCTAATGACACAGAAGTTATGGGAGTCGAGGATCCTGGGAAGCTGGTGATATATGCTACATTCGTAGGCGAATATGATGGCCTTTTATTAAAAAATTATACATATCCTAAAACGTAAGTATTTAGTCAAAAAGGAGTTAAATTGAATGAAGCATTGAATGTATTTATAATTAGTTATTTAATTTTTCCAACAGGTACTTTCTTCGGATTCGTAATGAGTTTTCTGTTAACAGCTATCTCTTGCCGTTCGCAATTATCGTTGGAATTTGTATTATTGTTATGCTGCTTTTCATGGTAAGATTGGTAAGAACATTTTGACATCCCACATCTATTATGCTCATGCTCTGCAAAATCAGTAATATCTATTCGGGACTCAAACTTCCAGGAGTTACATAACTAAACCCTAAACCTAACGATTTTAACGTAATTTTGGAATTTTCAAAATTATACTTATTCAAAACATTAAACTTTCAGTGGAATGTTTACTCTGTGTTGCAAGTTTGTTTTTGTCTCTTGCATCAAATTATGATTACGAATATCATGCCCACCGTTATTATATCTAGTTATTAATCTCGCTTTCTTATTCGTTTTATGCTAATTTTTTGTTTGAGCGTTTTACTATTCATCAAGTACTTGTTTTACTGTATCTGTTTGAAAAAGTACCTTTTGCGTATTTATTGTTTCATGTATTTAAAAGAACCTTATGTATCTATTAGATTGTTTGTATGAATACTGTTTGACTTTTTATGACCTATTCTTTTAACTGCTGCAATTGAAAATTATCTTACTCTTGTTTTTCTTTTTTCTACTCTTGCTTTGGTCGCTCCTGCTAACTCTGTATGTTTATCTCATGATTTAATTACAGTTGTGGCAACAGGTGGTGCGCTATTTTCGTCGCACGGTAAGACGTCAGAATTTAATGGTTTTTATTTGAAATGGCCGAAATTTAAAAAAACGTAAATTCATGTAGTGGCTTTTAAATTATTTTTAAATTTTGCTAAAGGGAAACTATTTTTTGCAGGCTATCACATTCAATGTATTGATCATTGGCTTACTAAAGGCAGGCGAGTGTGTCCCATTTGTAAAAGAAAGGCAAGTTGTGATACAGAATTTCATTATAGATATTGTAAATTTTGCCTTTTATTCCAATGTTTGCTTTTCGATAATTTACAAGTATTATGCGATATGTAAAACTGGTTGTTCTTTTTTAAACGTTTAATAGGTTATCGTAGCAGATGAACATTTCTCATCTTCAGACACAGAAACTGAAGATGAGAATGCACCATTGCTTCCTTCTACATCGTCAACCTCGCAGAATCCATCTGGAGCCAGTACTTTTATTCAAAACCAGGTAATTTTATTTATGATGCTATGCTCGTTTTAATTTGCTAAGGTAAACATGTATACATTGTTGACAAAATGTTTTCAGATAAGTGTCAGAGTTTTGAGTCCAAGAAGACTTTTAGCAAGGAATCGACAGAATCCTGTCAATGACTCTGACACATCGTCTGTAAGTAGCGGAGGAAGCCATTCTGCAGCGGATGACCAAGGTGGAGCTTTGACGCAGAGTTTAGCTTCAACTCGACCAAGTACAAGTGCTGGTCATGGTCATACAAATCATTCGCAAGTGTTTGCAGAAGTCCATCAGTCTACTGAAATGTTACGGAAGAAGCTTGAATCGCAAAAGCAGAAGACAAATATCGTATGCAGTGTTGATCTTCGTGGTGATGGTGATTGTGTTCAGGGTGCAAACGGCCTAGAAAACTCAGCATTTGTGCCCGAAAATAATAATAGTAGCGAAACAAGAAATGATGTGGAAGCTAATGATTGCATCGGTGAAAATGTAACTAGTGATCAGTTAGTTGTCGTAGTCAGTCAGTCTAATAATAACGATGAAACTAATAGTGTTGATAGTGACCACGTTGCATCTGCCTAGAATGATTCGTGTTAATTTTTGTTTGTTTGTAATAGCCAGTACAAGAAATAATGTTTTAGAGATAAACTTTTCGTTTACTTTCTGTAAGTAAGTTGTTAGCGTTTATTTGTTATTAATTTAATTTAATTGTAGCTCAATTTGTTCGCTGTAGCTTAATTGAAGCTGTTAATCTGGGCAGTTTAAAATACGAGTGTGAGATTTGATGTCAATTTAATGCTTATGTAATAATAGGTTGCCATAATGCAAAGTAGATACTAGTAAACGCTAAGCATTGTATTATTTGTTGGAGGGATTACGATAGTGCTCCGGAAGTCAAACATTACGAAACCGGAGTCGAAGAGAAATCGTCCAGAATAGTTAATCGTTTTTTAATATTAGGAAAATAAAATGTTCCGTATATGTATTATTTATGTTTGGAAAAATAGAAGGGCATGCATAAAATAATATATGTTAATTGTGATTTAAAGAGCCCGTATATAGCATAAATATTCAGATGAGTGCTATCATAACAAGTCGCTACAGCCAAAAGTCAAATAATGTGATCTGTTTATTAATCAAATCGTTTTTAGAAGGCTACGTTAATTTACTACTACGTTGACATTGTAAACTGATTTTTAAAGAAATAAAAATTCATCAATTAAAAAGGCTTATAATTCGAAGCAATGTTGAATCTTGTGCAGCACATATTATTCAAGGTTTGTTTTTTGTTTATTGTTCATCCTAATCCTGGCAAAGAGTTGATGTTGATTGTAAGATTTATCATTGTTAAAAATATGCAAACGTTATCCAGTACGCCCATCATGCAATGAACTGTCAACCAACCGTTTCCAGACCATGACTTGTCTAATTTTTGATAACTCGACTCGAGCATAGGTCCGGGTCCGATTCTGCTCTTGGATGCACCATGTTTCTATGGCGGAGCCGAGTAGTCAGCATGTCGTTGTCAAAGCAATAATGTACTTGTTTGTAAGACTCCTTGATCACGCGACTTGCATTCATGCATTCCGAATAATTCTAAGTTAGGTGCCGGATTTGAATCAAACGTTTTTTAAACCAAAAACCAAAAAGGGCAAGAACACTTTTTCATAGATAACCAAAAGGCACATTCGTCCTGAAATATTTTCCGACAAGTACCCAGTCAGTGTTTAATTTAGCTCAATTAAAAGCGCCATGGACTCCAGCAAATTTAGACGATGTGGCTACGAATTAATCGAGTGGGGTATTCGGTACATGGAAACCTTGGACCAACGACTATGTCTTCCAGATGTAGAGCCGGGTTGGTTATGGGATGTAGTTCCTGCAGACCCTCCAGAGAAGGGAGAACCTTTTGACCGCATCCTGAGAGATCTGGAGCCAGTAGCTCTTCACGGGGTTCGCAAAACACTTATAAAAAATATTTTACATGGCTTATATGTTAATTTGAAGTTAATTTGAAGTTAATCTTTAAAGTATTCTGCATTTTTCAGATGGCTCATTGGCAGCATCGCCAGTTCTTTTCCTATTTTCCTGCAGGAAACTCTTGGGCATCTATCATGGGGGATATTTTCTCCAATGCAACAGGAGTCAATGGAACTAATTGGGTAACATAGCTTAATTATCTTTATAGCCAGAAAAATATGTTAAACAATTTTGTCCTAAAAGTAATTTTTATGGTTTAGGGGTCCTGTCCAGTCAACACAGAGCTTGAGATCATAGTTACAGATTGGTGCTGTAAGTTTCTTGGCCTGCCCAAGTTCTTTCTGTCTCCGTATTCATGTCCAGAAAGTGAAGGCTTTGGCATTATTCAGGTACATACATATGCTTCAGTAAACAATTTCATGAAAATCAAAAGGTATTATGAAAAAGGACTAATGGTTGACAGCAATTCTTGTACTTTACATATATAGCATTCTGCGTCTGAGGCTATCTTCTATTCCATGGTATGGGCTCGAGAGGATGCTGTGCGAAAATTGAGACTGAAGTTTCCCAACAAGCCCAGAGCAATTTTGCTGAACATGCTTGTCGCCTATTGCAACAACGAATGCCACTCATGCGTTGAAAGAGGCTCACTTATGGGATGCGTTCACCTTCGAAAACTGGAGCCTAACAATGAAGGAGGTGAGAATAATAAATAGATTTGTCAAATGGACCTGTTCGAAAAGTGAACGCTTGTCTGCATTTTATTTTTGATTCTGTTACAGGTATTACGGCCGATACTTTGAGGAAGGCTATTCGAGAGGACCAGGAACAAGGACTCATACCATTTTATCACTGCGCAATTATTGGCTCAACCGGTATAACATCTTCTGATGATCTGATGGAGGTGGGTCCAATTTGTGAGGAGCATGACATGTGGCTTCATTGTGATGCTGCTTACGCTGGATCTTGTTTTGCTTGCCCTGAAATGCGTCACTGCATGTAAATTGCTTTCCCTAATGCCAACAAAACTTAAATTGTTAAAGAGCTTGTTGTCAATTTCATGAGTTATTAACATTTAAAGGCAAGGATATGAGTACGTCTGGTCAACGAACTGTAACACAAACAAATGGATGATGTGCAACTTTGAAGCTTCTTTGCATTGGCTTCGATACAAATCAAAAGCTGTGGACCCTATGACTGGTTGGGAAGAGGAAGTTTACAAGACTCCATATCCTCCAGATTTAAAGGTCAACTATCTCAATATTGAATTAACTCGTTCCAAGTAATTTGAAAAATTAACTTTCATTATGTGTTCACACAATACAGCACTATGCCGTACCTGCTACAAGGCGATTCCGAGCTTTCAAGCTGTGGGTGGTAATCCGGAACTATGGTGTTGAAGGAATCCGAAGATATTGCAGAAATCATATAAACCTTGCTAAGCTGTTCGAGAAGTATGTGAAAAGAGATGATCGCTTTGAAGTCTGTGGTCCGGTTAGATTCGGTCTTGTGGCTTTTCGACTGAAGGGTCTTAATGAGGGTACTCAATACTACTACTTCTTTTTTCCAATTTACACTAATTTGCCATGATTCTAATTTCCGTGATATAAAAATTAATGAAGCAACAACACGACTTCTGGATGCATTGAACTTCTCTCGAAAGATTCATATGGTGCCTTCCCATTTCCACGACAAAGTCGTTATTCGCTTTGCGTTGTGTGCTGAATGGGCGAATGAAGAAGATATTGGTAAGCTTATTTAAGTTCAACTTGTATTCATTCATTTAGGTAACATTTTTGAAGAATCTAAGTTGGAACAAAGTGTTCTGCTCATGAGTCCTAAAAGTCCTATTTTGCTTTTAGACCAAGCTTGGCGAACTATTGACGAGTTTGCAAACGTAACGCTCCGTCAGTTCGAGAAGGAACGAGCGGGAGACGTTGCCATGAAGGTCTTGTACGAAAAGCAGCATCATCACGATGAGTTACAAGCCCTCCACAAGGACTCTAAAATCCAAAAGGAAGAAGCGGAGGCTGCAGCTGCATTGGAACAACTTGATAGAAAGAAAAACGTAATCAAAGCCGTTAACGGAGCTTGGGATGCAGGGGATGATAATGTGTTTAAGAAATTCGACGAGTACTTGCATGAGCATCCGGAAGAAACAGAAGACCATGTTTACCATGATCCTAATTTCCCCACCAAGATACAGAGTATGTTGCATATTGAGATTCTGGAAAAGACCGCAGCAGCTGCTGCGGGGATCGATGGGAAGCCAGCAGAAGAAGGAGCGGCAGAACCTGCAGAGTAGGAAAATCTCCATTGGACGCTATTATGATTTTGAACAACTCTCATTCTTTCTTTAAAAATTATCCCCAGTGCCAATCTTAGTTTATGAATCTACACAATGTCAATACAAAAATGATTGAGAAAAAGACTGTCTGTTGAAATCACACTTCAAACTAAAACTTATAAATAAATATGGACAACCAAATCATTGTCTTTAATATGCGAGTATATGTTTGATGTACGAGCGAAAATAATGCGATTCGTTCTTATTAAGCAATTTTGTTTACAAAATTATTCCGAAGGTCATTAGCAAATTATTCAATCCATGCATTTCTTGTACAATCATTAGAACTTGGCCTAAGTGAGCTGGTTGATTGTTCACTGTTCAAGTCAATTTATATATATTATATATGTACATGTTTCCGTTCCTTCGCCAGCAAAAACATTTACTAATCAGCTCCCCCACACTTGTGTATTGTCTTTTCCAATTTGATGTCATTTCAAGTGGTCTTGCATCAAGTTACTGAACTCGTTGTTAAAGAAATTACGAGTGCCATATGTTTGTTGAAAAAATCAAAAAATTTTTTGTAAGAGCGAAATGTGGCAGATTAACTTACTATCAAAGTTCAAAATTCGCCATTATCTACTAATATGGCAGCTCATCCACACGTCAACCATACGGATGGTAGCCATCACCATCATGCTGATGGTGGCAATCATTACCACCCCGATGGGAGTCATCACCAAGTCGATGAGGGTCATCACCACCACTCCGATGGGGGTCACCATCATCACCACGCCGAAGGGGGTCATCATCACCACTCCGATGGGGGTCATCATCATCACGGTCGACTTTCACTGTTTCGTCGTAACACAATCGCATTTGCTCCAACAACTGGATCCATACCTTCAGACATTGATGCAATCGCGCACTTGCCTCCACCTCATGCACTCCGTCGAACTCTTGAGCATGACAATCACAAACGACACTCTCTTCAGAGCAAAAGTTCTGACGCATCAAAACTAAAAATTGGTTTTAAAACTGGTAAAGTCCCTCTGCCAAAGCCGTATAAATCTCATTGGACAGAGATAGAACATCGTCGAGCAAAAAGGGATTTTATTTATGGAAGAGATGAAGATTACGACTTTAGTGAAAGGGATTTGCGAGTAAAGACACCATGCAGTGGAATCTTTGTTTTTCACATCATTGAGTTTTTAGACTTAATTGTAAATAGGCAATGTAAGTAAAATTGAAATATGCAATTTTAGTCAATTGGCAATGCGAAATTAAAAAGTTTGAATTACTAATCATGCAACAGCCTTCTTGGATAACATTCCCGTGTCATACTACTGCATAGTTAGTATAGGCGCCGTGAAGCGATGTACAAAAATCGTTCATGCTCGAGAATGCCGACAAATGAGAATGGATTCCCATGTACATTTATCTGTCGAGGTAAGGCGCATGTGCAAATGAAATTAGGGAATTCATTTTTAATAAGAGAATTTTGTATGTTTTTAGGTGTCCCACTACAGGGAAGCTCCAAACAATCGATTACGTTTGGAACTGTGGTCATTTCAGGATCCAGAATCACATTTCATTGTTGGAACGGTAGAAATACACATATACAACTTCATACGGCTTCAGCACAAAATTGACAGAGCTGACTTGTGGTCGGATGGAATTAAGGTAAGTTACAGTTATAATTGAGACCTTTGTGATATTCTCCCGAAAACGCTCAAGTACGCATTTTTTCCTTTATTTAGGTGGGACGGCTTGTTTACGAAGTTGCTTTCTCTTATGGCTGTCTAGGTAAAAGTGCATTTATCAACGTTAAAACTGCCATATATCAGTAATTGCATGAGTTCGCTAGACAAACCTAAACATTAGATTCCGAACTTGAATACCATACACCTTAGGATGGGGTAGATATTCAATCATGCATTACTTATTTTAATCCCACAACAGGATATGGACATTCCAATCAGCTAAAGAACTTTTCACAACCCATAATGGAAACGATTAGCCATTCTATGTTCCCAAGAATTAAGCTTGATGAGAAGGCTGACATAGCAGACAAGGCTTTCCAAGGTAAAAGCTTCTTAAGCATTTCTGAAAGAAGCAGTCTATATAAAACAGATGAATTAAAGATGAGGTTCAAATTTCTGACTTCTATTAAAGCCAGGAAACCCGAAAAGTTAAAACTGTTCACGTATCATAGCTTAATATTAGAAGTCGACGATAAAAATCCAAACATTTCTGCGTTCTTCGGCCGCACAAAGGATCGTGGTCCAAATCGAATCCAAAATTTGGACCTTGAACCTAAAAATATAGTTGTTCAGCAGGTTAACACCACGATCCTCGACCAATCGCATTAACATTAATACAGCTAAATAAATGCTAAAAGCCAATCTTCTCGTTTTTTAGGTAGAGTTCGAACAAGGGTTTCCAGTGCATTCGAAACTGCATATGAACATTTGGCAAAAAGTTTTGCAGGTATATGGAGGAATTATAAGTATCTGTCAATTTTTTGATATACAGGGGCTTCCAACGATACTTGGGCTGCAGATACTTGACGACTGAGGATTTTCTGACATTGCTTGTTAAGCTTTTCTGTCAAAAAAAGCTTTGCTGGCCTC
>JAHZNG010001172.1:0-12334 GCA_027744375.1 Orchesellides sinensis | reverse complement strand
TTGGAGCTTCTGCTGTGCGAGTTTTGGGCAACTGTAGTTTCCTACTCAGTTTTAATTCTAACCAGTCTACAAGCCATGGCAGCTATGCCCATGATAATATTGGTAGGCATCATGAAGAGATCAAAATTTAATAAGCTAGGGCTTCAAAGACATGTAAATCCGGATAAGAGGCTCGTCTCTTGGTCGGATCATATTCATGGGGATCTTGCACAAGAAATCTGCAACAAGACTGGAACATCTTCGCCTGAAAATGTGATTCTGATGGCGTGCTCCTATGCATTGAGTGATTATTACCAACAGGTAACTTTTATGCAAACTTTTGTACATACATAAAGTAACTTTAGTGTATTTTTGGTTGTTAAAATACATACTTTACTGTTGTTTACAGAATAACATGCCGAACCCGCTGAGTCTTGGTTTCACAGTGGCAAATGCGAACTCCGCATTTGAAACCATGAACTCAATGAAAGCCATTCATGTTCCCTGTAACGTAAAAAGTAATCCCCAGACTGCAATTCAAGAATTACAGGTACGATTTTACGTTAGTTAGTTGTGGAAAAATGTCGAATTATTCCCAGCATGTGAGTTTCTTATATGAAAACATTACTTGTGTTTCCAGAATCTTGAAACGAGACTCCAAACATATCCTAAATGGAAACTTTTGGGGTTGCTCTACGTTTTCAGATATTCGGCATACTTTCTCCCATGCTATTTCGCCCGTAAACTGCAGTCACGCATTGTATCCTGCTACCCTTTTTCGTTGACTCACGTGAATCTAAAGCCAGATTCAGAAACTGGCTTTAAACAACTTTTACCTGTTTGTCAATTGTACGGAGAGCGAGTGGAAGACTTTACCTTTTGGACGCTACCACCTTTGTCTGATTTTGGTAAGTACTTTACTAAGTAATTAAGTTAAGTTACACACGAATGTACATAAACTCATGTTTGGATAGTCACCAATAATGATTTTCGGCATTCTGATTTGTAGGTGTATCTATCACTCTAGTTCAATACACGGGTAAAACGCGTCTTTACGTCATGTCACCGTTTCAGGCCTTTGACACAGTACTTACGCATCGTTGCAACCAGTACCTGATTAAGTTAGCTGAGGATGTGGGCGTTGACAGGGTTAAAATACCCTACTCGAGACGCACATCTCCATCATCAACGTCTTGCTCGACCCCTTTCCCAGCTTATATTAATGCTGCAGACAATTTAGGATTTCGATCAAGTCTTACTAGAAGATCCTTTGAGAGTCTTGTTGGTACGGCACGTTAAAATAGAGAGGCGACGTATATAGGGACGACGAGTCTAAAAAAATGTTTCAAAGACAATTTGAATTACCACTTTGCTTTACTAATGTAACAATAAGAAAAGTCGTGCAATATGCAATATATATAAAAACCGGAGCTGAGCAATCAAGTTGGAAGCAATTTACAATGATGGCTGTGATATTTTTAATTCAATGAAAGACACTGCAATTTATTAGTCCCTCGTACTGTACATTTATCAACGTGTAAATTAATAAATAAAAATTATGTTCGCGCATTCGCAAAAAAATATTTTTTTTGTATACGACTGGCTTATGGTTAGGTGAATTTATACGTAATTTAAGTGTTTATTTATTTATTATCATTTGTAATTTATTTATGTGTCACATTTAAAGGTGTGAACTTATATAGTAGGAATTGGCTTAGCTGATTCAATTCATTTAAATCTAATTCAGTGTAATGTTGCATTACCTATTTAGCGTTGTTCTTGTAAATTAAAAAATTGGACAATATTCAAGAAAAGAAACTAGAAAAGAAACAAATAATAAAATTTTAAACAATTCATAACGTCAATCTGCTGCTATATGTACTATGTAGTTTTTCTGGCTTCATTAACTTTAACCGCAGAATGTGACTTCATATCCTGAGGTAGGATTTCCTCTACAGTTTCTGTCACTATCTTTGTAATCATAAGCCCAAGTGTATGCATCCGGACATTCTCTTTTGAATATTTCCGAGTATTCTGATGGACGACATTGGGACTCTGGAACTTGAGGTGCTGGACAGCAATATTGTGGATCCCAGGTAGCTGAGCAGGCGCTTTTGCAAGCTATTACCTGACCATTTCTACCATATTCTTTGAAGTTCTCGGGACAAACTCCAAAGTTGAAGTTGCATGCTTGAACACGACAGTTGGGATCGTTGATTGTGCCCGTGGGCCTAATGCTAATTGGAAGATTGAAGCCATCTACTAAACTGATATCGTAAAAATCCATTCCCATCCATTTGTCCAAACCCCACTCGGCTAAGGTTACTGCTTGAAGGGTTGTTCTCCCCCCTGGGGGTGCCTCCCCCGTAGCACAGTTCCTTCCATTATCGTCGCATCCCGTTTTGCCCCAGATACGACCAGAAGTCCAGCCTTGTGGAACAGTAAAGCTATTTTGTTGATTTGGGTCTAGCCTGAAATTACCTCCGGCAGGAATGTTGTCATCACCGAAGGTACCAACCCAAATTGTTTCAGAACAACGGTTTATAACCGTAAAGGGGTGATCTGCTTTCACCTGCCATGTTGCAACAAGTAAAACCACTAAACCAGCGGTACAGAAGTTTAGTACGTTTTTCATCCTTTTCAAGTAGTTTTGAATTTGGGCTGGGGCAAGTACGAACAGTAGTGGTCTTTTTACAAGTAACTCTTTCCGCTGTAGTGAAGCCCCTTTTTATATGATAATGAATTAATGAGCAACATGCTTGTTACCACATTCGATAATAATCCACACTTTTTATCAGTAAACGACGTAAATTGATAAACCTCATTTGCAAAATTTTGTATGCAGTATGCATAATTTACATGTACCGCAAAGCTTCTGGTAATGGCCTGGGTGGGCTTCCAAGTTGTCACGTAATGACTCATTCAGTTGGTTTGACGCCTTTCCGGTTGGCTGGATATATTAACTTTAAAAAATGAAGCGTTGCGTTGAGCCTATAGCGTTTTTACACAGCGGTGGCGTTAACTATTGTACATGCATGCAAATAAATTGTGAAACTCATCGGCAACATCAAACAATGTAGCAGAGCCCGGCTACATGATGAAAGTTTGCGTATTGGTTCAACATGTCAAAATGATGAATTGTTGCAGCTTGTTTAAATGATCTTGTAATTGGTAATAGAAGTTGCTAAACAAAAAATACTACTTTATTTGTTGATGGATATCACGATTCTTGGAAAATGTACCAGACCAAAAGCTGGGAACAACATGTCTTCGCAAAACCAGATATTTGCAAAGCACTAACTGATCTCACTGATCTGTTACAAATTCTACAAATGACACAACAGCAATTGAGGTATATATAAATCTATCTACGTATGCAGTAAGCAGTATGTGTGTTCAACATGTAGAATTTTTCATATACTTTAACTTTTTCATGAATTTGTATCACCTAATTTTGCCCATAAAGAAACTCACACAATGAAAGTAGGTATTCTAATGCAAATCCAAGATATTTGGTGCCTTTCCGAAAAGGAGATAATTTAAATTCATAATACTTTGTAGCATATATATAGTATAGCGCTGGTTTTATTTTTCATATTCTAATTTGTAAAAACAACGATAACGTTGAGCAGTGCTTATAGTTTTTGCCGTAAATTACCATTTAAATTATAACTTTTCGTAATACACATTAAATTTTTTCGCGTAAATGCAGTAAAACGATGCATTATTAAAACAAAAATATAACGAGTAAAGTAAAGGTAAAAATATACTACAATCTTTCTTGAAATATTACAGTCTGTTACAAATATACTACTACATTTTTTACTACTCTCCGAAGGTTACAGCGTCGCAGTAAGAAGGGTTTCAAACTTTGAAAAAGTAATGCTTTGTATTGACGGATGTACAAATATATTGCGAACTTGTTTACTGAACCGGACTCTTCCCGTTTCAAACACATTACCGGTATACTTGATCAGTTCTTTGAGTAGATCTCCATCACATTATCTTTATATTAGTTATCTTGTCTAGTAACTTCACACTTCACTCAAATGTCACTCGTGATGTGACTTTCAGTCGCAACAATTCATTTCACTATATTTTCACAGCTTAAGAAGTAGAAGTCAATTATTTTTATATAAATGCAAAGGTTTCTTTAATCTAGTATGCGACAACTGCAGCTGCAATCACTCATGGGAAGCCAATCATCTCCCACTCCCAACGGATACTGTTGCCAGTAAAACAGTGATCTGTAATTGCAACATATTAAATACGATTATAAACTTTGAAAACAATACAGGCTTACTCTTAATTCGATTTTAAACATGTCTTAAGATAAGACTTACGTCATCAGGTTTTCCACCTACATTTCCCCAACAAATGTAAAAAATTGATTAATAAATTCTGCCCAACTTTAACAGGTAAAATTCATATTTTTACAATGTACAAAACTCGAAACTTACCAACTGTGTGATATCCATATAACCTAGCATTTCTGGCAAATGGTGACATGTATTTTGAATCAAATGCAAGCGTTCTTGCCATCAATGCGATTGCATTGGCTGCACTTTGAAGTTGAAGGGGATCCTTTTCTCCTTGGATCTGGAAAAAGTAAATAACAACATTTTGTTTGCATAAGAAGAACAATGAAATTCTGCACGTGGCAGGAGTATCAAAAAGGGCTAATATACAATTTGCTATTCGCTTGCATAAGCAATCTCACCTTTGAAAGTTCTGAAACAATGAGATAGTCTGGAAGATTGTCAAAGACACCATCGGTGGCTAGTAAAATTACATCTCCATCTTTAACCGGCAATTGTGAGATATCGGCAGACTCAGGGCTAATAGATTCAAACAGAAATAGATCATGTTAATTGATGCTAATTAATAAGCATACGCATAGCAAAGACAAAGATAAAGTAAACATACCTGTCTGAAAGACCCTGTAAGTAAACAAAACATTTGACGTCATTGTACATGTTTTGAAGTGAATTCAAAGTCAACAAATATCTCCAATGCAGATTTAAATCTACTCAATTTATAAAATCGATTATTAGGCACTTCATCTGCCGTCAATATTATTACCTGTAACACGATTGGCTTCACACATTTTACTAAATCCTGTCGCAAGAAGTCTTTCAGGCTTGGATGGCGAAAACAGGTCATTCTCCACCAATTTTTCACATGCTCTCATTAAAGAAAAGGAAAATTCTCCGGGATCAACGCCATGATTTCTCCACCCTCCTACACCATCGGCAACACCTAATAAACCACAAAACATAGTCACATTTAAACCTTTAAACCTTCTACATATTTTTAGCCTGTAAATACATTTATTGACTTACCAATTACATCCGCGTTAACATTCCTCGCAATAAACCACGCGTCATCCCCAAACTGACCCCGTCTAAAATGAGAAGACGAAAAGTCCTTCGGAAGTCCTGACACCACTGACACAAATCCTGCTCCCAAATGAAAGTCATGCCATGTACTATGTAACGCTCTGCACATTTGGCTGGCAAGACTCATTCGTGCCACTTCCTTTTCAGTGGCTTTTTTCATAAGCTCTCCAGGCACTTCTTCATTGTTATTGTTATTCGTGGAAGTCTCACTGTTGGACGATGACGAAGACAAATGCCTATGACGAGCAAGCTCAGTACCTAAGATTTGCTCCCCGAAACTATTATGAAGCCCGGCCACAAATATTCGCGTTACGACGCGACCCAACCACGTTGCACAACTCATTGCAAGAGTAGACATCTATCTTAACTTTACAAATTTTAAATATGATAAAAGGCAGTCTTTACTAAGTCTGTCTTTACCTTTTACATCAGAAGCACTTTAAAAGTTACACAATGACCATTGTCGCACTATACATATACCGGAGTTTATCCAAGCATGCCAGAACTTTAGCATGTCCAAATAAGAATACCATATATGAAAACGAAAATAGCACAGATAACTACTTTATGGACAGCAATTATTAATTTTCTGGCTTATTCACTGGAGCAATATATTCCGTCTACTTCATGTGAACACAGTAAATGACGGCTAGTGAAGAGGAGACGTTGGACGTGAAGAGCAATGCACGAGAGTTGTTGTGGGGTGACTTTTTCAATTCCTACAAAAAATTCCATAATAAAAAAGAATAATGCTTAATTAACTGATTTATTACCTCCTTGCTCTCATTCACATGATCTAATAGGTATAATTCATATTGCATGTTTATAAGCATACCTCATATCTGCATACTTCTTCTTTACAAGACTTAATTGATATGATTCCAAAATCCAATCACGTTCAATTAACTACTTATAAATAAATCTTTATATAACGATAAACGATGCCTGTGCTTTACGAAGATTTAGAGCAAAGATAAGTACTTATTAGTTGACTGGTTTGTTGAGCCACTACGTTATATAATTACAAAACAAATTAGTTCCTCCAGATTAAACTTCGAGACCGATGTTGAGAGTGTAAAAACGCTTTTGTTGGCTTTGAAGACTTGTTTTTGAGATCAGACTTTTACAAGAATAGAAGTTGTTCCTTTACAAAATTGTGCTAGGGATTTGATGGCTTCTTTGGTAGATTTTGGAGTAAACCTTTTCCCTCCTGTAAATTTCTTCAGCCTCCTCGCAAGTTTGCCTAAGAAGGTTTATCTTTCGTTGTACGTTTATCTTGAAGCAGATACTTATGGCACACAACCACAACCGGTATTTCCGTAACTAGCAATGCAAATTGTTGAATGCTTAACAATATCCTTATTAGTGCATATCGGCAGCGCAAGAAAGGGGCTAAAATTTAACCTATGACCTATGTTACGTTCTTTGCGGATTATCGCTTGTGTTCTCCTGGTACAATCGTTCTAAAAGAAAGTTGTTTCTTATCATCGGAGGAACATATTATATTGCAGTTTGCAATAAACCCTCGTCTCTTATCTCAGCCTCCTCTCTCAAGATAGTATCATTTGGTATGAATGGCAAGTTGAAGACTCAAAAAGGTTAAAGGTGCCTATGAAAGTAATGCTTGGCTTTGCTATATATTTCAGAAATTGCAATATATCCTTTGAGCGTTGTTATTTGGATTATTGCCAATTCCAAGTTCCTTTTTATAACATGGCGAACATATATCCTATTGTAAACCTTGTTGTTCTAAAGCAGATCAGAATTTCCTTAATTAAATTTCCATTATCTTTGCTTTAATGGAAGAAGTTTTGTGTAGACTTAATTAAACTCAACAAATTTGCACACACGTTATCGTAATACAAATTTAAGGTCCAAAGTCCACAATGCGGTAATGAAGCACTTGAAGACGGTGCTGAGATTCAAGGTAGAATAGAAAGCTACAAATTTCACTATTCATCTTAAATACAAATTTGTTCTTAAAAGGTTCTCAACAACAAACGTGGTCTTCTCATCACCCCTCCAAACCGGCAAAGGTCTCTGCATCACTTAACGTTTTCTTATCCTATCCCTTAGGCAAATTTCCTCTTTGTATTTAAAACTGCCGTTGAAAAACCTTAAAAGGTCTTTATGTGCAGTCTTATATCTACAGTTAAATTTTTCTGACCCAGTTCTATCTTATATGTGTATTCTCCTCATATATACTCTTCTACGTCTGTATTTTTCTCTACCATTCGTTCTTTTTTTATGCAACTACATCCACTCCACTCCACAAACACAGACTGAGAAACTGTATTATGGAATGGGTTAAAAAACACCAGAGAGGAGATCATCATGGAATATCTTTTCCTTGGGACCACCTCGGCCAAGTTGTAGTATTCCTTTTATCTAAATGTGAAAGGCCATGCATGCTTTACGGAGCGTTCAGATAAACTGGTTATATTTGGTATTATCTTAATTTTAACGTATTTTTTGGCATGCATTATGCATTGTTATGATAGTTACATAGAATATAATTAAGTGTTGTAGAGGATGTTGGATACATTAAAAGCGTTTATATAGAGGATGGGGAATTGCCCCTCCTCCTCTCTTTAGCCGTTTAGTATTTTGACAACACCTTTGCTAAGGATATACATTATAAAGACATCCGTAACATTGCCAAACCTGATCTGTAATACATACTATATGCAACTCTTTTACACATTTGCTCAAGAGGATTGTTATGTACGTACGTGTACACACGTTTCCTATTATCCTTACGACTCATTCATGACCGAAGAAGCATGACTTTTTTACGGCTATAGTATTCGCATGTGTATAAGGTTACGTATATATGAGCAATTATACTATTGACTTTATCCTTGTTCTTGTATATCGTATCTTATCCACAATTTCCAACTCCTCCTGCATAATAAGTATAAAGGTTTCCATTGCATAAACATATGCATCTATAGCCAAACACAAATGCATAAACATCTCTACATATAATATAATATAACATTTTACAATTCCTAAGTGAACTTCTAAGTATAAGCCTTGTTTTAATATTGGCGTTGATAGTTTTAGAATATATCCATATTATTCCATACATGATAGTTTGCAGTAGTAGACGGACAGACAAAGTTTAGAAAAAAAGTTGTAAGAAACGGTGAACCTCGTGGTCGCTGCGTCTTGATGTTTAGTACAAAGCCCTAAGCACACAGACCTATCTAAATGTATTTCATCTTTGCCTATGGATGACGGACTATGGACCCAAATACATAATTGCGAATGTTACTGCAACACATGCAGTAGGATAAAAAACTACGATGATGCTATGGTTTACCACACAGGATAAGCGTTCATATTCACACTTAGATAAACTTCCTTTGTTAGAGTTCCAAGTTCTATGCAAACACACACGGAATGCAATGTCCTATGCGTTATTTTGCAATAAAGATTTGGAAAGGATTATGTAGGTGACATGCATTCATATTAATTTTTTAACAGGAAAAATTGCAAAATGAAGAGGTTTAATATAAGTACATTTAAATCATTCCTACGCACATGTACATGTGCCTCAATAACCCTCTGTCATTGTCATTAAACCCAATTTATAATATGCATTTCTTCCTTTGTGACTCCACTCCAACATGGAAAACTATTAAAAACATTACGAAGGAATAACTGATATTTAATTTACCAATAAACTTTAATATCAATTATCTTCTTTTATGCATCCCTTTGACAGACCCGTGACCCCAACCTTCTCATTCATTATTATCGGCGTTAGTTATGTATAAAATCTCATTCTTATTGACAATGGACATAATATAATTATAGCTGTCATTGTCCGACTAATTGTCTATTATTGAATACCCAGCAAAACTCACTCATAAATAATCTATCTCCAATGAGCAGGCTTAACAATAACAATAGATATATTGAAATTAAAAACGTTCCCTAAAAAATGCTTTTAAAAAATCATCGAAAATGCATTTTATTTGCAGTGTTGCAAAATTGCATAAAAGAAACAGTCGCCAGTAAATGTATATGGATATTGAGGGGAGCATAGAGTGACGCTGTTGTGGAGCGTAAAAGCTTTCGGTAAACTTGTGTACATTTCATGTATTCAGTATGCATTGTGCTTTCTTCAGTCTCGGTTGCCGGAACGGAACTCGGAACGGAAGCTGCAGCAACGTCATACACGATTTTAAGTTAGTTTCGAAGTTACAGCGAATGGTGAATGATAATTACCAAGCATGTGATAAATATCTTTATATTGTAATTTAAAAAAATGTAAATTTGATATTATGTTTGTTCACAAATAATGATTGATGTGAAATGTATTATTTGTTTTCAGAGTTCGGAACTGAGGGAATAAGAGATAAGCTGGGGAGGAGCTGTTTGGATCGATAGGAAGGGGGTCTAGGACGGAGATTTGGTGCAAGTATGGAAGATAAGGAGGTAGAAGTGGGGGCTGGGGATGCGCCCAGCATTGAGGGGAGGAAGGTGGCCGTGGAAGGGGATATTGCAGAAGATGTTGAGCATCCGTTTTTGAAGGCGTTAAAGAATGAGTTGGTAATTGAGTAGAATTTGGTTGTTGGAGTTTATTGCAAGTTATGTAAGTAAATGATAATGTTGGTTTGTGGCAGGTTGTCAAGAAGTTGGTGTCGTTTTTGAACTTTGAGGATGTCAAAGCCTTAAGCTCAGTTTCCAAGGGGTGTCTGAATGCTGTTCGGGAAACGAAGGAGTTCTCTGACCGTGCCAAGCTTGCAGTGTGTAAGGAGGTAATCAACTTGGGCATCTTGAAGGAAAGTACTTACCTGTGGAAACATATTTCTTTGGACTTATCAATACCTGTTGAGGTGGTGGAGCTAATTGAGGATATATTGGAGGCGGTGGAGTCACTTGAGTTGAGGTTGCCAAGTGTGAAGGAAGATACAGAAGTTGTTCACTACCTGGAGAAAGTTTTCCAGAAGACGAGAAATCTTCAGTGTTTGGAGTTGGACGTGGGGATCATGAACAAAGTTTTACATGATGTGTTCTCAGACGTGGGGGTACAAAGTCTAATGGGAAAATTACATACTCTTGATATTCATGGGTTTGGACCCAAGCCTGATTCTGTTTGCTACATAGATGGGTCAGAGGATGATGGTGAGACGCCTTTTCAACGGAACTTCCTTCAAATTTCTTTAATGCCGTTGCACTTGAAGAAATTTGCGTTCGGTAAAGTTATACCGATTTCCGGCTCAGAGTCTGAGCATGTTAAATTCATTCCTAAAATTGTGGAGGCAGCGAAGGATACGTTGGAAGATCTTGTGTTGCATTTGAATGTATGGAGCTGTGAAGGTATGGAAGCGATTCGCTGTCCTAGACTAAAGCGTCTTAAGTTGTCAGCGTATGGAGGGAACAAGGAGGCTACAAAGTTAGTTGAGACATTTATCAAAAATCAACCTCCGCTGGAAGAGCTCGAGATCCAAATGAAGAAGGAGTTTCCTATCACAATATTGCAAACTTTGCAAGGGATGCTAATGAAAATGAGGAAACTTCATTTAAAAGCTAAGCGGTTTGTTGGATCATCTGAGCCTGTCAGTTGGGAGTTTTTGGAGACAATGACTGAACTCCGGGACTTTTCGATTAGAAAGCCATTTGGTTGGGAAAATAACAGCTCAGATATTTATGGATATGGAGAGGATATTTTGAAAAGACTTCCTGCTTGTACCGAAAAAATTTCTTTACAAGGATTTGATTGGTTTTGGCGAGATGAACCGGACGATGGGAACTCAGAAGAATCTAAGAATATTGGAGCATTACTTGCTCGTTTTGAAAATTTGAAAGAGCTTAATTTACTGAGAAGTCACGGAGCAGTTACAGACAGTGGTCTCCAAAGTATCATCACCAACTGCCCTAATTTAGTTTCACTGACTTTCTCTCATTGCCATGATGTCAATGCCTTTGGTTTGACGGGGGTTGATGACACCGGGGGCCAAAGATCTGCGGCTGGAGTCTCATTAAAAGATCTGAAAGGTATCTACATATTGTTGTCACTGTTTCAATCGTCGTATGGTGTGTTTCCGTACTTATTTTGATTTTGATTCTCTTCTGGATAGGATTGACCCATCTCAAGATTCGCTCTTGTCCAAATATAAATCCTGACAACGTACTCAGTGTTGTTGAACTACCACACCTCCGTACTTTTGATTACTACAAAAATGTGGCGGTAAGTTTTCCCTAACTATAAATTTAGTTTTATACGATTTGATTTGTAGTATGAGAGCTTACTTTCAAAATTTCATATCGATTTATTTGTTTTAGCTCCCCGAAGATTTTCTTCTTCAAATAGTACGACAAAATCCATGCCTGGAAAGCGTAGCTCTTCACATAGTGACGTATGATAGTGACGCAGAGTACATCAGCGAAATAAAAAAGAAAGTAAAAGAAATTAACCCTCGAGTTCATCTCATTGAGACTCTTGTAAGTCTTCAAAGTTTATTTAGTTGAGTAATTAAGTTTTTTTTTGTACAAGCTAAAATAGAAAGTTGTAATTTGGCTTAGGAGCAGTCGAATTGGGAAGATGAAGATTCTGATAGCGATGCCAGTTCCATTCACGACAACATGGGTGATGGGGACAGTGATTTTAGTGGTGGTGGGTATCCGGGTGTCGAAAGATATGACGATTTCGATGATTATGAGGATGAGTTTGATGATTCCCCGCATGATTATGATTTTGACGATGAAGAAGATTCGGATGGGGATGGTGATTTATAAGACGAGGATTAGTCGTTGCTTTTATATATATATTATACTTGTTTTGAAACTATACTATATAGTTCCTAAGTCAGTGCTCTCGGTGATATTTATTCAATCTATGTCTTTTTTCTTTAATCGAATCGAACGTGGTGAAGTACAAAAGTTAATGAATTTGTGTTAAGGAAAGTGTTAACAATTTGATGAAAGTGCCTCTGTAGGTATGC